>JAMKCH010039842.1:0-19848 GCA_023653785.1 Ophioderma brevispina
ATAGGGATGGATGTCTTGTCTGGTGCAGGAAAAAATGCTCATATTGATTCGGAAAGAAGTTTCGAGATAATTTCATCTTCAACCGAAATAAGTGAAGTACAAGCCGAGTCCACCATATGCAGATGAGAATCAGAATTGGGATATTTATCGTCGAGAAGTACCGGGAATAGCGAAAGGTAGCCAGGGTATTTCCCGGTAAGGAAATACCCGGCGAGGGACAAGAAGGTGATACGTTACAGGGGATACTGTGGGGTGATGCATAACAGGAATTCTGCCATGAAATGATGTGCAGAAATATTCTTGAAATAAAGTATTAGCACAAACAATGACATTTAACAGGGAAATTCCCCACAATGGGGTGGTTCATGTTATCAGCTCATGTCAGCGTTTCTACGGCCGTTTTACCAAATTTATAAGTATAATTTGCCGTTCAATCTCTGATACAGCCTCAAACATATCATGTAGCAGTTTCTGCGGAACCTTGTTCCTTTCCCCCGCTTTGATGATTTATAAATGAATTTGCTAGGTCTAAAATGTGTACAATCAATTATAAAAACGTTGTGAATCGTGAATGATAGGTTGCTATATACCATACAAAGCAAGCCATGCCAGGCAGAGCGAAATACGAATGCGCAGCAACTGATTAGTCATGACCGCCACGGTCAAATAAACTATTAATTCATCTGATTAAGAAGACATATACAAACTTCATACACATTAACAGGTTTTTTGCACAATATTAATGTACAAAAGAATCATGAAGGCACAGAAAAAACTTTTCAGAGCTGTTGGTGTTGCATGGTTGCCGCGCATGGAATACCATCACCCACCAATCAGTCCACTGACGGCCGGCTGCGGGTCACACACCTCCCGTGCTAAGTCTGTGTTTTCACAATATTAATCCCAATACATAGCACAAGTTACCAACAAACTTTTCGTCTTCAGTCTATTCTTAATTGCAAATAACACTGTGAATAACATACAGAATGGCGGATTTGTCGTAACACAATTACTCGAGATGTACAGTGGGTTACATTTTTTGACACGTGCTTACGTGATCGGTGATACCTAAATGAAGTCATGCATTTATAATAAGGCAATTGGGCGTTTTTGGGTGTATTTGAAAATACAGAAAAATACATAAAATCTTGACAGTTTTTAAGCCCCAAAGCTGTATTAAAGCAGCTAAAATCGAAACTTTATTCTGTTCAGTTCTAGGTCACCAGCTTTCCTTTGGAGATGTAATATAATTTCATGGTGGTGGAACTTTAAAATATTGTTTATCTTTTTAAAAATGTTGTGATTAGAAATTTACTATGGTGTATTTTCAAAAAGATTTTGTATTAAAAGTTGGCAGGTTTTTACCTTAATGAAACGATATAGGACACAATGTTGAGTTGTCGTTCAATCTTTAATACTCATCAATCATCTTTTATTCTCTAAATGGAGACCTGCAAATCAATGTTCAGATATATAGGAAGGATATCTGGTTATGTGTACTGTCATTTCTCTGCCTGAAGGTAAACGAGTGACATAACTTAAAAGAGGCATGAGGGGATTTCCAGAAAGAAGGTGCCCCCCAACTTGTTGTCAAACCCAATTTTTTGGCTATTTGGAATGCTGCCCAATGTATTAGATCACACCTGAAGTGAATAGCGAATACGGCGTCTTTTTATTTAACAGATGATGATCTTAGTACTTTTACTTTCTGTCGTGCACGGACAGAAAGTCAAAGCATGATTTTATATGGGACGATTAGACTAGCAGGCCAGTTCAAACCAAGGGTTGCGGTTTTCGTTTGTACTGGTTCCAAAACTTCGAAACGTTTCGGAGGGTGTCTAGACCCGATAAAGTGAAAATTGAGAGAACTTTGGATCCTCAAAAAAATCTCCTACTGCACTTTAATTTCTGTGTTAGCTCTTATACAATCAAACTGATATGTCTTCATGTAGCCTTTTGAATAACTCTACTACCGACCCATGTCATTTAATAATCCCTGGGGATGCCTCTGCCTGTCTCATAGGGAGGAAAAAGTGTAAAGTCAATGATTTGGCCATAATCTCATTTCTATATAATATCCTATCCCAGACTTAACCATCTTTTAAGCTCTCACGATCACTAGATCCCGATGGGTCAAAGTTATTTGTATCACAGTGGCTCACTGTAAGGAAGATGAATCTGCTGTGATTAAATTAGCTCTATTACACATAACTATCAACGATCCCGGATTCGCCCATTATAGATACATCTGAAACACTGTTACGCTTGAAGAACTTGCTATGTGCCAAATCACAAATCCACTTACTGCTTTTTGTGTCACCCGTGCCTTAAGGAGGAAGACACATAGGGATCCCTTGTCCCCTGTGTTGTTTGTCGGTTGTTTTGATGTCGTTGTTAAAAGTTAACATTTGCCTGTACTCTCCTCCTCTTTAGGAGTTTAAACCAAACTTGGGTCACAGGTGCAACATTGCACCCCCACTTGTTGATTGGGTCACATGTCACATTGCCAAGGTCAAAGTCGTGTTAGGCAGTTGTGTAAAAAGGCTGAAAATGTAAAGTTGACCTCATTTGAAATTGAAGTTTCAATTGGAACTAAACTTGAATCATATGTGCAAAATTGATCCCTCATTGTGAAGATGTCAAGGTCACCTCAAGGTCGGTCTTGTTAGGGGTCAAGTTGTAATATATGCTGAAAATGTAAAATTTACCTCATTTGAAAAGTTCAATTGGAACCAAACTTGGATTATGGAGTTTACATGCAACCCTCATTTGTTTATGAGGTCAAGTCAAAGGTCATGTTTGCCTTTATTCACAATTCACTAAGCCGCGACGGCAGTTGCGACACAAGCGGCTCCCGAGGACCCTAATGTATTTTTTTTTAGTCATAGGTCAAGATCACTGAATTATACTAGAATAATGACAGTTGCAACTTTTATAATTACAAGTTGCAATCAAAGGTCAAGTTATCAAGCACCTCCCGCCAAACAAAATTGTGATGGGACCGACAAGAAAAAGCCTGGAATTAAAAAATAGGGACAAAGTACAACCATATCAACCACAAACAATTTAGTATAACAAACCATTTACCTGTGCCTTTACAGGACACACTCTTCCTTCCCCAGCAATTACATCAGATTTGTCAAGTGGGGAAGGCGTCCCCTGACTCTGCGACTAGGCCTAGCAGCTTTAGACATTGCATTGGATTCTTCGTCAAAACATCAAGTGAGGCCAGCAATGGCGCATCAGAGAGTATCTGCACAATATGCTGAAATTGCCTCTTGACCGAGGTCTGAGACAACCGCACCAGGTAATACAGGAATAAAGTATTAACCCTTATTGAAACCCAGTAGCGTATTTGCTGTTTGGTGTTAAGTTTCAACCTCCTAGATGAGAGTTGTCAACAACCATCAGCATCATTTTGAAATATAAGGGAATTCATTGTTACAGATTCATTTTTCATCTATTACTTCCAAGATATTAGTTCACAAGACTGAATTGCTTATTTTGTCCCCCTGGCTTGAAAAGCATAGGTGGAGATTGCGAGAGTACACATTTCCGTAATGCGTAGTTGGTTGGTATGTGTTGTTCTCAGTTTAATTTGGTTCGCTTTTCTAACAAGGTTAGGTTTTTGTTTTGTCAGTCGCCTTCGAAAAGTTGAAGCCTGTGAACCAGACTTGGGTTAAGGTGGCAATGGGGTTGCCTCATATGTGCAATTATGTCAAGGTCTGGCCCAGGTCAAAGTCATGACCAATGTTCAAGGTCATCTGGGTCATTTCCATACTGCCATCTTGCCAGGGATACGCAGTTTTTAACTTGCAGTATTTTTAACATTTAAAATTCGAAATTCCTCATTTGTAATGTCTTCAGATGTTGGTAACCATTTGATTTCAGCTTTTGGTGGGTGCATGAACGTGTTTTTAGAACAAATACAGTAAAGTGGCAAACTGGCACTTTTCAAAAAATATGAAATTTCTCAATTGCTCCCAATGAATAATCTAGGACCTTGAAAGAATACACATATTTTTAGGTGCACTAAAAAATCAAACCGCAAAACATTAATAACTACTACTACTACTACTACTAATAAACCAAAGTTTTAAATCCAGTTTTTTAATCCATCCCGTCAACGGGGGTGGCCGGATTCACCTCGCATTTCACAGCAACCGACTCTTCACTCCTTCCTTTTCCTTTTCACCACCCGATTCAATGCAGTTCCTCCATCCCCACCCAAGGCCCTCCTACTCTCCTTCCATCCACTCGCCTCGTCCTATCTTTTTTGAACGTCCCCTCCTCCTCAAACACCCACCGCGAACTCAAAAGCCCTTTTTTTCCCTTTTTTTAAGGTATAAAGATCCTAATCAAAAATGTTTTTTCCTTAAGAAATCAATTTTTCTGTTTTTTGGTGCAGTTTTTAGTAATTTCAATTCAACCATGAAAATCTAGAAATGCTAATTACCGTATTTTAATGATATTTGTTTCCTTACAACGTCTTTATACCTTAGTTCGTTTATTTGCAAAAATTCCCAAGAAAATTAAAACTACTAAACCCTTTCTATACAGACAGGGAATCAGGCAAATACAAACCTCTTTTACATCTAGGGTTATGAAAAGTAGTGGTAGTGGGGCTGCAGAACACTGGTGATTTAATTGACAGTGAGTATCCGAACAACCATATTTCACATCACCTATTTTCTCAGTTCTATTTTTGGACCAAAGTGTCATATTTAATGCACCTATCTCCAGTTTTTGATTATCTTCAAATAAATTGCCATATATGGAATGAGTTTGTTTCTTAGATGACTTCTGCTTGACTGAAAATTTTTTTATTTTCAAATAATCCTAACCCTGATTTGGAGTTATTAGCGATAAACATATTAATGAGGCGCAAAATTCACGGTAATTTTCATATTTTTTTTTTGGATATGAATCAAAACCTCCGCATGAATTGAAAAATATTAAAGCGCGTCGTTACAAGGAAAATTGTGTAATTATCCTAAATACCCAGTTTTATGTTGATCGATGTTACACTTTTAAAAAAAAAAAAAAAAAAAAAAAAAAAAAAAAACAAGGAGAGTGCATCAACATTACTTCACATGACAACATTGGTGGCCATATTTGATTTCTCATTATTTTGATACTCTATCAAAGTGTCAGATTTGGCACAAATTCCCCATATAATTTAATATATTCTTGAAAAATTACTGAAAAATGTTTAATTAAGAAAGTTGATTAGGATCTTTCTCCTTACACAGCTTGTTATCCCTTCCTCCACACCTGCCCATACCAACTCCTATTCGCCTTCGCCAACCGGATCCATCGCCTCTTCCAAACCCAACTCTGCATCAAGTCCTCAGTCTTCCATCTGGGGGGGGGGGGGGGGGGGGGGGGGGGGGTCCATCAATTCACACTCACACACATCACCTCATCATTGCTCTCTCTGTCCTCAGAAACCCCCTATCTTTCCCTTGCGACAACTCCCCACATTCCCTAACTTCACCCATCCATACCTCACTCTGCTGTCACAGCCCCTCTCATCCCCCACTTAACCTTATATCCCCGTAGGTAAGGTGAAACTCCTTCACTTACTCCATCATCTGACTCCACCCTTCATCACCCAACATTTTCCTCCTGTTCCACCTCCCTCCAGCTCCCTCTCGCTTCCGCCCACAAAATCTCTTGCCAAACAGGGTCACTCTCTTTAATCTTTGTTGCATCTTCTCCCATGGATCCATTTTCCCCGCATTTCTCACACCACCATTTTGGCATTTTAACTCTCTTCCCACACCCACCACGGGGTTTTGGGTTCTACCTACTCACATTAATTATAATATTAGGATAAAGATAGCCCGTGATTTTTAGCAGAATTTCCGGCTTCTTGTAACTTTATCATCAATAGTTTATTACATGGAATTATCACCGTGAGGCAGGCAACACCATTGGTCTAAAACTTCCTTGTTAAAATATGCTGATCATTTTTAAGTTTATTGTCCCCCCGGCCGAACGTTCGGAACGGGGACGATAAAATTAAGCAGCGGCCGTCCGTTCGTCCGTCCGTCCGTGAGCCGTTCCGTCCGTCCGTCCGGTGATACAAAATGTTAACCCATGTTTTTATAACGATTTTATCTTGGATTTCCGTAAATGCAACAATGATGTGAACTTGGTGGAAAGAAGCGGGTTGATGAGTTCTCGACTTATTAGATTTTGGGCGTAAATATGCTAATTAAGTACTCATTTGCATAATTTATGAAAATTTTTCCTGTAGGCTTTGTACAATTTTCTGGAGTTCCGTAAGGCGTAGGATGATGTCCCTTTGTGTAAGGAAGCGGGCTGAAGAGTCTCGACCTGAATTTTGATTTTGGGCGATTTTGGGCAAATGAGTATGCAACTTAGCCTAATTAATATGCAAAAATCAGCGTAATTGCTATATTTTTTGACATTGTATTGGATACTCAAAATTCCTGTGCTGCTTGAAAGCCTCTCATGGGCCACATCTTCTTGGCAATTTGAAATTAGTGGAATATATCCGGCCACGGCTTAGTTATGCAAATGAGCTAATTAATATTCGTAGATTGTTGTCTCTCTGAAACGGTAAGGTGTATGCAAAATAACTTCGCTACATGAGACTACTATGTCATAGGGTTTTTTGGGGATGGGGTTAGGTATTGCGGGGTTAATGTTGAGGGGGTGGGGTGTGGCAGGATGTTGGGGGGGTGGTTATGTTGCAATTGTGTTGGGAAGGGTGGGGTGGGTGTGTTGCATGGTGTTAGGAAAGGTGGTGTGGGAAGGGGGTGGGAGTGGTTGGGAGGGGGTGGGAGTGTTGGGGCGTGGTTGATGTGTTGGGGGATGGGGTATTTGTTGTGGGGTGGTTGTTGTGAGTGGAGTTGCCTTTTGCGGTGTGGTTTGGGGAAGGGGAGGCATGTTTATGGGGTATTGGGGTGTTGTGTTGCGGGTGGTTAAGGCGGGGGTGGGGTGGGGTCATTGCGCTGTTGGTGAGTGGGTGGGTTTTGGGGAGTTGTGGGGTGTGTAGGGAGGGGGTGGGTGTAGCGAGGTTGTTGGGTGTGGGTGTTGCAAAGGGTGTTGGTGAGGGGTGGGGTTTTGTAGGGTGGTGGGGTGTTGTATGGTGTTGGGGTGGTCCCCAGTGTTGCTGAGTGTTGGGGAGGGGGTGTGGTGTTGCCAGTTGCATAATTATATCGCATGTTAGTGAATCGCGACATTCGGCGGGGACATATTTACTCATCGCATAAATACGAGTTCGCCTTGTTTCCCTCTAAAACCCTCCCATACACCATCGGTCTCACTTAAAAATACTAGCGTGGGTGTGAGATTTCAGAAACAACACGCACATCATTTCTCAAGATGTCTTCTTGCAACAGTTTTTACTGTTCAGGCCCCAGCATTACTGCCGTCTTACCGAGTCCTTATCTCTGTGGCAAGTGTTAGCTGGTAAAAGGATCCGCCGACTACTACGCAGTGGAAGGTTTAGTACCTAATGACAGCTCTTTCTTGAAATACTAGAATAATTTAGAGGTACAGAAATCTGAAAAAGCCAAAAAAAAAAAAAAAAACCCACAATGGCATGCCCTGACATGGTTGAGATCAATTAATTAGAATTTTAATATAGGATAAGATTTAGCCAGTGATTTTAGCATAATTTCCGGGTTCTTTGTAACTGTAATCATCAATATGTTATACATGAATATCACAGTGTGAAGGCAGCAACAACTCAGTGGTTCTAAAACGGCCTTGGAAATATGCTGATCATTTAAGGGGTTATGTCCCGCCCGAACGAAGTGTTCGGAACGGGACTCTAAAATGAGCAGGTCCGTCCGTGTAGTTCCTGTCCGTCCGTCCGGTCCGTCGTCCGTCCGTATTGTAAAAAGGTTAACCCATGTGTATACAGAGTATCTGGAGTTACCGTCAAAGGCAACTAATGATGTAATTGGTGAAAGAAGCGGGTGATGAGTTCTCGACCTGATTCGTTTTGAGCGTGTTAAAATATTGCAAATTAAGTATCTCATTTGCCTAATTTATGAAAATTGTACTGTAAGGCCTGTGTACAAGTTTTCTGAGTTCCGTAGGCGTATAATTATGTACCTTGTGTGTGAGAGGAATGAGCGGGCTGAAGAGTTGCGACCTGATTTGGTACATTGTTTGGGGGTATTTGGGCAGGATGAGTATTGCAAATGAGCTAATTAATATGCAAAAATAGTCAGGTACGTGCTATATTTATGACATTGTCATTGTAATTATCTCAAATAACTTCCTGTTGCGCTTGAAAGCGTATCATGGGCCACCTCTTCTTTTGCAATTTGACAGTATGTGATATTGCGGCCAGCGGCTTAGGTATGTGCAAATGAGCTAATTGAATTGATGCGTATTGTGTTGATCTCTGAAACAGGTTGTAGTTATGTCGGATAGGCAAAATATTCCATCGCTACATGAGACTACTATGTCATAGGGGTGTTGGGGAGGGGGTTAGGTTTTGCGGGGTATGGTGGAGGGGGGGTGGGGTGTGGCAGGGTTTTGGCGAGGCGGTGTTAGGTCTGAATGGCGTTAGGGAAAAGGGGGAGGGTGGGTGAAATGGTGTTAGGGAGGGGGGGGGGGTTGGGATGGGGGGGGGTAGTTGTGTGTGGGGAGGGGAGGTGGGAGGTGTGGGCGGTAGGAGGGGAGGGGGTGGGGAGGGGGGTAGGGTGTGTGGTGTGTTGTGGAGGGGCTGGTGGCAATGTTGCTGGTGTTGGGGAAGGGGAGGCATGTTATGGGGTATGGTGGTGGTTGGGGGAAGGGTGTTGCGGGGTGTAAGGAGGGGGGGTGGGGGTGGGTATTGCAGAGTGTTGGTGGAGGGAGTGGGTGTGCAGGAGTATGTGGGTGATAGGGAGGGGGTGGGTGTATGGGTGGGTGTAAGGGGTTGTTGGGGGGGGGTGGGTGTTGACAGGGTGTTGGGAGGGGGTGGTGGGGTTTTGTAGGGTGTTTGGGTGGGTGTAGGGGTGTTGGGTGGGCCCCAGTGTGAGGAGTGTTGGGGAGGGGGTGTGGTTTGCAGTTGCATTTATCGCATGTTAGTGATCCGACATGAGGCTCGGGGACATTTTACGCATCGCATTAATACGAGTTAGCCTTGTTTCCCTCTTTAACCCAACCATAACAAAGTCTGTCTCACTTAAAAAACTAGCCTGGGGTTGAGATTCAGATAACAACACGCACATCATTTCTCAAGATGTCTTTCTTGCAACTATTTTTCAGGCCCAGCAGTACTGCCGTCTGTACCCCTGTCTTTCTCTGTGGCAAGTGTTAGCTGTAGAAAGAGCTCGCCGATTACTACGCAGCGGACAGGTTAGTACACATATGATCAGCTATTTCTTGAATCCTAGATAATTTTAGAGGTAAGAAATCTGAAACCAACCCCAATGGCTTGCCCCTGACATGGTTGATTCATTAAATCATTTTTAAGATGTGTTCAGAAGGCGAGAGTGTGATTGGCAGGTGTGATTGAGAGCCCTGTGGTTTTAGGTTTCGTTGCACCTGAAAATAGTTCCTATAAGTTCAGAAATTATAAGTAATATGCAGTATTTTTTTAAATGTGTGATTTGGAATTCTCGTTCCCCTGTGCAGTCATATGCAAAGGCGCTTCAGTGCCTCATTAATTCGAGGGTTTGTGTAAAGCTGTTGGTCCTGTCTTCATTGTAAACACCAAAAAAGTTGCAAGACCTGTTATCAAAAAAATTAAGCATAATTCCAGGTCTGATACCTTCCCTCGTCATTTAAGGTATTTGGGGGCACAATCTGGACTACAACAGTGTGGAAGGTAGCCTTATCCAGTATGGAAACATGCCGAGACTTTGTCATGCAGTAGACTAATGATGATGATACCAAGGCTGGTATTCTGAAAGGGAGACTAACTTTACACCTGGGTTTAAGCCAGGGCTAGTCCTACATGAGTGGACCTTTTTTTTCAAAATACTGTGAAAGTTAAATGTAACAGGTGAGAAAATTGCTCATGGATGGCCTGGACCCGCTCATCCATGAGGAATTTTCTCACCCGTTACAGCACATTTTTAGAGTATGTTGGAAGGAAAAAAGGTCCACTCATGTAGGACTATACCTGATTTAAACCTGGGTCTAAGTTAGACTCCCTTTCAGAATACCAGCCCAAATGTTTTAAAGTGTCTCTCTGAAATTAATTACCCAACCTTTTGTTATTCTAAAGGATCCATTGAAGGCGTTAACAAGGATTTTCGCAAGGGGATAGGCCATGAGCAAGAGTATCACCTTGGAGCACTGAGTCATCTCAATGTAGATCATCTGGTTGCAGAATGTATGAATACATTGTGTTGAATCTCAAGAAAACTGAAACACAAGGAACAGGATGAGTCAGATGTGTCCAAATGGAGGTATGTATTGGGAAGTTTTTCATTAGTATTTTCATTAAGGGCACTATCAGTGATTTGCTAAATCAGAAAATATAAAAAATCATTAAAAACCAGATTTTGCACGTTTGTAACCAGTATAGGTATCCTAACATCCTGCAAATGATAGGACCAGACACCTAAATAAGGACAAATTGGAATTTAGTCATTACTTTCTTCGTACGGACACTTTCCATTACTCAACATGTAAATTGATGGAGATTCATATCGTTAAACACTGCCATTTTCTTCATTTTCTCTCCAATTCTATTCTTCCTTCTGAAAAGTAACTTATGAGAATTCTACAGACTTATCATTCACTTTTAACCTATTCCTGCAAATTTCAAAAATTTTGACACTTTCAAATAAATCACTGATAGTGTCTTTAAAGGGAAATTTCATGAATACAGCCTTCCTCCCCATTGACTTTGAAACAATTATAGCGTCTGAATGGTTGGGCCTAATATAGCCATGTCCACCCAATCTAACATGCAAATTCAAAAGTCTCTATAAAACATCATAAATTTTGTATTTTCTGTCCATAAACTGGCAAAACTTACAACACACTGGCCTATGGGGCAACATGATATGAGCATTTGGTTTTTAACATCAAAAACACAGCACCATTTAAACTGGAATTTTGGAGATAACCTTTTCTTAATGATATGTAGTGAAATCCTGAATCTTCAATATTGAAATCGAACTGCCAACAAGCTTCAAAAAAATCTTTTATTCAGACCTTTGCCAGTCTTGCAGTCTGAACAAAAACACAATAAGCACATTTAATTTATGGGACCAAATCCCTTCCATCATAATACAGTGGTGGTGTGGAGGGAGCCTGGCTATTGTTAAAAGGTCTATATTTCCTTTGACTCCCAGCCATGCCAGTGACATCAATTTCTCATTGATATCACATAGGGAAATGTGACCAGTAAACATGTGTAAGATTCTTTTGTATAAAAGCTATTTTGACAAATATGGTCATCATGTAGGCTGTTACATGATGCAGCTACTACGGTAATGTTATCAAGTGCGTACTGTCAAAAGGGTCACAAACAGAGCTGAGAATAACTTCTTTTCTATACAGCATTCTACCACCTTGGTCATTATGTGTAGGTCATCACTGAGCTACTACCATGGTTATGCAGTAGGCTTCTCAGGGTGCTCCCCTGATCCTAGTGTTGACATGGTTTAAAAAGTCAACATTTAGCTGTAATCTTCCAAACTACAATAGCTATTCCAACCAAATTTGCTCATCTTAGAGGTCATCACCAGCTACGCTACCCCATGTCAATTTAGACTACAAATGACAATCCTACACACATCTCTCGACTCCATATTGCCCATTGTAGTTGTTAATTTTGTGGCATACATAATTATGCTTCAATATTTGATGATATATGTACATTACCAAGTGAATGAAAACTGTTTTCTTTTGCAGATTTCAGCAACGTTGAGTGCCTACATAGACGAGTCAAAGATTGGCCACCTATCCACGAGATGGAAACACACCTACCAGATGCAATACAAATGCAACATACTTGTGGTTGTCTGGCAATATGCTGTAGAGTATATGCAACAACAGCATGCTAGGGCAGCATGATGCATCATTGATCATCAATATGCCAATAGAGGTTTCTACTGTCATGTGTCTTCATGGTTAGTTTCCCAGCCTACTTAAAGTGCAACGAGAGATTTCACAGATCAGGTGCCCTAAAAAAATCGAAAGTACTGATTTTTGGCCCTGCTGTAAAGCTGTCCATAAATAAGTCCCAATTTGAAAGGATTAAGCTGAGAAATTTTTCTTGGGTCAAATTGCAAAAGTTCTAATTTCGGTAATTGAGCCAACAACAAAATTCGCCTTGTTTATATTGAAATATAAGCAAATCAAAATTACCTTTTTCTCTCTTAAGACATTCTGTAGCCAAATACTAGGTAAGAAATATACTGAGTGTCTAATCTATATATAATTACTATTATGACACCATCTTGTGTCTCATTGACCTGGTGTATGCCAATGCGCAGTAACTGGCAAGCCATGTAGAAGGGAACATTAAAGGTACACTCAAAAATTTGATGCGTACGATTTTGCTCTTTACTGCTGCGAGTCTAAGCTCATGTCAAAACATTTCAAACCTGGCCATTTTTGAGAGAGATTTGTAATCCTTGTATACTGTGTACATGCAATCAGTAAGGGGGCATCAAAATTCAACTGACTGCCGATTAACCCAATTCAGTTTGAACCAGGTTTTAGAGAATAAAGTATATTTTTTTCGCAGTGCTCTGGTACGTCGAATCAAATCCGAAATACAACATGTATATGAGGTCATATCCAGAGGTCAAATGTTTCATGTTTTCATAAGTTCAATGGCAGATGACATGCATTCCAAGCAACTGTATTTTCTTGTGGTTTAAGCATTATTCTAAGGTTGTGTTCCCACTATAAACATGTGTGCTCGGACCTAGGCTGAGTCCACATAAGACTGGGGCTCGGCCCACATTGATTTCTCGTTCTCACTGTCGGCAATATAGTACTCCATCTGTGCCAAACGCCGATGTAGTATCGGTCCCACTTACAAAACCCAACCACCCGGATGGTTTTTTCTTACATTCCGTCCATGATAGTTTACTTGTAAAAAATTGATCTGCTCTGTTCATCCTGTTGATACTTGAATGGAAACAAATAGGATATTCTGATGAAACTGGTTGATGTTAAAACAGTTATTGTCGAACAAGAAAATCTCCTCCTACGGCGCGGATCCCGGGAGGGGGCGGAGGGGGCGCGCTTCCCCCCCGGTAATTCTTGCAAATTCTTGCAAAATCAGCCCATTTTTGAGCTATTTTGGACAAGTTACAGCACCCTTTCAGCCCCCCGTATTTTGACATGTTTCAATCCTGGATCTGCCCTTGTACTAGGCTATCATTTTCTGATCATTTTTTGATAAATCGGCGTGATGCACGTGACCGTATCCATTTTCAGCTTCATCGTAAACCCGGACAACAGTCTCCTTGTTTACGTGTTATGGATGGCCGTCAGCCCGCTGGTTTCACCGCCTGCTCTTTATCGCAAACAAATCTCAAGTATCGTGTTTTATTACGTAATGGAAATTATATGATACAGAGCTGACAAATAGAGACACTGAATCAGGAAGAAGAAATGTGTAGATGTTCAGGGTTTATTTGTGAATTCAATGGAGAAAAAAGTACGGATTTTGTTTGCGATAATTTGTCCTGCTCCCCGGGACCTGCTCACAGCCAAGCAGTGGTTCGCGGGATATGTGAGCTGGACCCACTTGCGATGTACAAACGCGTTCCAACTGTGAACATTTGGTACCACGTCCTAGTACCGAGACTACCGACCTGAGGTGGTCTCGGAACCCTGTATATTCTGAAAATATTTTCCTTGGATGTAGGTCCGAGTCCACTTAAAACGCGTTACCACTAGGCAAGGAAGTGGGCTCGATGTAGCATCGAGTACCACGTCCTGGTACCAAAAATCATAGTGGGAACGCGCCTAAGTTTCTAGACTATCAATGATATTACTGAAAAATTGAAAGGAAATTAACATGGAAATGCAAACCTATTAAAGTAAACTTATGCTGCATTATTTTCTTAAAAAATCCTTGTACTTAATGTAACTCCCAAACTTAGCGGGCAAGAATTAGAGAATGACAAAGTCAAAAAATGCTATTTGTAATTTCTTTAAATCAAACCCTATTTGTTTTACATGGTTTGGTTAAATTCTTAGAATAATAATAATAAATTTTGTAATAACAAAGTCATGATAGCTTGACCACTAAGTGAAGATAGTAACTTTATACTAGTGCCTTCCAAAGATCTGTGTAGGTACAAAACTAAGTTAAAAACATGGAGCTATAAAATGTACATACCTATTTTGCAGATTGTGGAGGTCTTGGGTCATCTATTATAGTAAGAAAAACAGTAATTTTGTAAATTTAAATATGTTATGTAACAAATTTAAATAGAATCTTATTGCTGATGTGTTACTATAAAATCTTTTAAGAGCTGATCATTCAAATTGTAAGATAAAAGGTAAGGTGATGGGGGTGAGGATGTCCATGTATGGACAGAAATTTAGTTAATCTGGGGAAAATATATTTATACATAGAATGGCAGTCTTTAAAATGTGCTGCTTGTAAGGTAGAGTTACTTCTCACAAAATTTAACAACTTATGAAAACTTTTCTATGTATCACATTTTAAAAACCACCGCTTGTTGTATAAAAAAGAGATGTAGAGCAATGAACATTTAACAAGTATAATAGCGAACTTTAGGTTAGCCAGAATGACAAGAGATTCCCCAGGCATATACAAGTTGGGGTTATAAGAGTTCTCACGCTATGCGAAAAATGGAGCTACCGAAAAGACATTTCAAATTGAACACAAATTTGTTATTGGCAGTGGATTGTAAAATACATGACTTTCATGTAAAGACGGACTCAGAGATTTTAAAATATATATATTTTTGTGTATTAATTAGAAAAGGCCAGACTAGAACTAAAGATAGTCTCACAAAAAATGTCCAAATCCCAACTTTGAGATGACTCTGAATGTTTCGTTTTTATATGCAACAAACATTATATGCTCAGTATAACAGTCCCATAGGAGGATACTGTGTATAAACAATACAATCTCCGCATCCGATTTTATAACAACGTTAGGCAATTTTGTATATGAAGGACTTCGATTTGAGCTTCGCTAATTCACACAGTGATTAGTAATCTGGCACGCATTATGTATATGTCAAAACACAACAACGATTTCTTTGAAAAATTGAGGGCGCCCTCCTCTGGAAAATCCCGAGTCGGGCCTTTAATACCACACAATTTCATTATGTGTCCGTTCCCCGTTATTATACAGGTACCTATTTGCTTTACACATCACACGACCCCTGCATTTTGAATCAATCATAATTGGTTGCTCTTGTAGATGAGAGAGCATGGCTCACTGTAAGAGTGAAGTCTACCCTTTGGTGATGAACCTACCCATTTCAAGCTCCAGTAAGGTCTCTTGCTGCTTTTAATCATGTATACATCAATTTTAGTTGTAGGAGAAACTTTTTTATATTACAGTCTACTATCATTTATGCAACACTGCTTAGGTTAGTATTAACATCTTCAGAAACTTTTATTTCATGACAATTATATTTTGAAAGGTGTATAATCTTGATCTTGCCACTCTTATTTTTTGTATTCATAGGGATCCTACAGAAACAGATTACTTTCCAAATTTTTGTCAGTCCCGCATAGACCACTGTGTTGTAATTTAACGGACAGAAATACAAATCATGAATTTCTTCCAAAGTAAGATGAAAATCTGCAAGTCAGATTAGGTACATTAATGATATCTATCTCAATCTCACAACGATTTTGAGATAAGCCGGGGGGGGGAGGCTGTGATCTGACATGTCCTTTTTGAAATCAGGTTTGTTTTTAATTTTCACAGCTGTTGGAACCCCATTCAAATTGTCTCTTATTTTTAAGCAATTTTAAGCGTGCGGGAACACACTCTTGAAACTGCCCTACAGTAGGAGGTAAGACGCCCACATATGGCCCTACAAAGGTCATAATTTGTATGTTAAAGGCATAAGACCCAGTCTATAAATGTCCCATTCCGTCCCGTTCCATAGAGCCGACCTTTTGTTAACTAGGTTTTTAAGAAAAAACCTTGACCGCCATGAAATTTTGTAAATTTTCACAGTATGACTGTCGGTAGGTATAAATAATCCAAACTATATTTTCAAAGTGTGACCCCCCCCCCCCCCCCCCCCCCCCCCCCCCCCCCCCCCCCCCCCCCCCCACCCCCCCCTGCCATTGATGTTTTTGGTGTTGATTGTGGACCGCCAGCTGCAGGACCACTTAGCAATCTGGTGTGCGTGTGTAGGTATGTGTGGTGGATGTGTGTGGTATGTGGTGTCACAAATTGTTAAGTTTTTTTTAAATGACATCAATGAAAGTTAACTTCAATTGAACCAAAACTCTGTCATAGGGGCACAATGGGATCCTCATATGTTGATGAGGCGAGGTCTGTTGGATGAAAGGTCAAAGGTCATGTGAGTCAAGTTGAAAAAATGGGATTTTCTTCCTGAAAATGTAAAATTGATCTAAATTGAAAACTGAAGTTCAATGGGAACCAAACTTTTGTCATAGGGGCACCATGGTATCCTTCATATGTGATGGAGATCAAAGGTAAACGTGCCAGGGTCAAAGGTCATGAGCCACTAAATGAGAAATTTTCAAACAGCTGTGTAATAGATATACTATGATTAAAAACTAGAGTTCCATCAGAGATCCACTCACCTGTGTTGTATTTGGACTTGCCAAATGAACAGTGGAAATCTACAGTGGTGGTGCCAGAACTCTTTTTCTTGGGGGGGCAAATGGGGGGGAAAGTGAAATCTTGGTGGGGGCAAAGTTGAAATTCTGGGGGGGGCAAACTATGAAAAAAAATTTGGAAATTTTTCACCAATTTGGCCCAAATCGCCGATTTTGGCCTCCAAAATCACTTAATCTTGCCCCAATCCTTCATTTTTCTTTCGACCGGGGGGGGGGGGCCACAAACTGCAAAGAAAAAAATTTGGGGGGGGGGGGCAAATGCCCCCATGCCCCCCCTGGCGCCGCCACTGGAAGGAAATCTATTACCATACACCATGATTCTGAATGCAGAGAGTCATATGTCTATCTACCCATCACAATCAGTTTAGAAAAGGGAAAGTGCAACCCCTGACCATCCCCGCCATCCTAGGTTGGTTTTGAGGGATACACCTTGTAGAGTGGTTAACCACTGTTAGATTTACATCTGTGAAATAATAAAATAATTGTTTAAATATGTACCAGTGGATGCAATTTTATAATGTGGGTGTAGTTAATGAATGGCTCTGTGATTTGCATCAGGGACATGATAATATGCTTTAAAAATGTCTATATGAATATATCTTCCAACTTTGTCTTATGAGACTTGATTATGTTGGTTTAATTTTGATAATTCATTGCACGTATGCATGTGTCATAGATGTGTTGTATTTTGATTTTGCATAACACACTTAACTGCTCTTTAAAATCTTATAAAATTTTGTACAGTACATAAGAGTTGGTTTTGAGTGATTGGAACATGCAAATCTGAACATAATTTTCTCAATATTGTAATCTTGGAAAAAAATAGTTGACACACCTTGTGGAAGTTTTCTCTTTTACATTTGCATCATTTGAACATTTTTTAAGGTATCAAATTTTGGGGAACGTGTTGGCGCAGCGTATCTTCCCTCGCCTTTCACCAATGAGGTCTCGGGTTCGATTCCCGGCAGGGGCTCGTTCTCGGTGGCTTTATGTGAATTTGGTTTCTCGATCCATACTCGTTCCCGCAGGTTTTCTCCGGGTACTCCGGTTTCCTCCTGCTTCTAAAATCGAGCTTCTTGGCATAAATCTGTTCTGGTATTATGGTTTCTCTGATGTGCTGAGCGCCTTTCATGGCAGTCGCACAGCGCCTTGATCACGTTACGTGGATATGTCGCGCGTTAAAAATACAAATTATTATTATTATTATAAATTGACCATTTTGTTATTGCAGCATTTTTGATGGTAAATATCTGATATCTAATATATATTATATTCACAGGATTTTGTCTATCCCTCTGTGTGTCTGTCACTCACCCATCAAGAATGATGTTAATCCTAGTTTGAGTTCAGTTTCTCAGAAACTTTGACACATCTTTTTTTTTATAGAACTTCATTAATTAGTGGGGTGTAGTACGGACAGTTGTGAAAGAAAGCAAAGGTCATCTGGGGTCATTGATCATTCAAGTGGATTATGAAAATCTATTGTTTAACATGAACATGCACTCAGGTCCGTACGCAAATTCCACAAAGGGGCAAAAGGTCACTTTTTGCTGAAATTTGTGATAAAAAGGTCCAAAATTTAGATAAATTTTGTAAAGAAAGGCCACTTTTTGGTGATGAAATGTTCAAAGAGTCAAAAAAGGACCATTTCAGGGGGATTAGGTCCACTTTTAGCAAAAAATGTCCACTTTTTCGTAAAAGTCCACTTTTTGAAGTCCCGCACCCCGCTCAAAATGAATCCTGCATACGGCCCTGCATGCACTTATTTTGGCAAAAACCTTTTAACTGGGTTGACATTTTTACCCTTTGTCCATCACAAATTGTCAAGGGTATTGTGATCATGTCTGGGTGTGCGTCTTGTGTGTATGAATTTCTTGCGCACATCTCAGGAACCACAGATGACAGGACCAATAAACTTGCTTGTTAGATGACCCCATAAAGGTCTACATTGCATTCAAGGGAGCATGACCTTTGACCTCTTTTCCAGGTCACAGGGTCATTTTTGAAATTGCTCCCTGCCAAGGGGTTTTAAGGTGGGGGCCAATTATATTAGGCAGTTGGTTTGAGCATATGCATTGGCATACAGAGCCAGAGATTTTTTCCCCCAAAATGTAAAATTAGCCTGTTTTGACCAATTTATCCCCCTACGGTGTGTTCTAGCTATTGAAATGTCTCTCTATGTCTCTTGCTCTGGGCGTGTTAATCTAGACCCTGCTTTGTATGTTGTATTTGTTTTTCTCTTATATTTCCATTTCTTGTTTATTAACCTTGTAATAAGGTTTATAGAGTACATGTAGTTAGACCATAAACATCTCAGAAATTTAGAAATAAGTGATTAAGGAATTAGTTGATATAATTATACAGACATAGAGCTTTTGTAATAATTTTTGGTGTATGCAATGAAGTATATAACATTTTAGTTATATTAGAAGTTAAGAGTGTATGTCAATTGTGAACATAATTGAAATGTTTATTCTATATGGAAATAACAGCAAAACTATATTTTGATTATATTTTACAATGTTTTAAAAGTTTCATCAAGTGCATTATTGTGATATTCTGTTAATGTGATTCTCAATAAAAGTAATTTCAGCGGGGCCGTAATCAATAAATCTTGTTACTTGCTGTCTCTGTAGAAACAGGAAAAAGAATGAACCTTAAGGCCAAGAGAAAAAATGTCTCGGAAGACCGTGTGCATTTTGTTTAAAATTGGTCTTTTATGCATTATTTTTTAGGTTTTTGCTCACTTGAAAGATTTTTTTTTAATTTGCAGGGAAAAAAATGAAAATTCGGCTGCAAAGCGATCAAAAATGCGATATTTTTTTTTAATCCCGCATTTCGCATTAGCATTTAAAAAAGAAAGTGCATTTCTCATTTGCATTTTTGCATTTCTTTGAGACAAACTTGTTTTCTTTTTTTGCCTAATATTTCTGGTTTGTTCTGTGAAGTCAACCAGAAACAAATTTCATTCCCACCATTAAATGTGTATATTGTGAAAAAAATGATACAGTTTAGTGGTTGATCCCTCTCCTTTATTATATACACTCATTGCATTGTGGGAATGAATTTGGTCCAATTGACCTCCGGAAAAAG
>JAMKCH010039843.1:0-14201 GCA_023653785.1 Ophioderma brevispina
GCAGGTCGACACGGCGCGGTGCTACGTCGGAGAAGGCGGCGGCTTGTGGTGCTCCCCCGAGCACTGCAGGGGCTTCGGTCCCGGTGGTGGCCGCAACCAACACCACCGCGGCGGCTTCGGCTGCCAGCGCTCCTGCTGGGGATCGCCCTCCGGGCTTGAACCTTGCTGCGGGAGCGCACTTGGAGCTGCCTCAGTCCCAGCCGTATGGGATAGAGGTGGCTTCAGGCCTGGCTACGCCTCGCCCTTTGGGGCTTGAAGCTCACCGGGCTGGGGCTGGTGCTTCCCCTTCGGGGGAGGCGCTGCCTCAGAAGCCGCCTAGGTCCCTCGGGACCAGGGTAGCTTCGGGCTCGGCTGAGCCTCCCCCTTCGGGGCGGGAGGTTCGCCAGGCCGAGGTTGGCGCTCTCCCTTCGGGGATGATGCCTCCTCCGATGCAGGCGACTGCACCTGGCGATGCTGTAGGCAGTGTTCGCCCGCCGGCCTCCGGGGCTGGTGCGGGCTTGAGCACTGGTCCGGCGTCAGTCATCCGCGGCTCCCTTGCGGGAGCTGCGGTGGTACCAACCCTGTCTGGGTTCGGGGCTTTCCCCGCGGCGGGGGCACTTGCTGCCTCTGCTGCGGGATGGGCACCGGGTCCGGCGCAGGCGGGGGCGTTCGCGCCCATGCCTGCGGGGTGGGTACCGGGACTGACGATCGGTGCGGTACCTGCTGTCACCTCCGTGTCGCGGCCGGTGGTCACCCAGTCCTGCTGGGCGCCTACTGCCGTGACTTCGACCCTGCCTGCGGTAGGGATCCCGTCCACTGGGATGGGGTCTCGGCCTGCGGGTGTGGGTCCGGGGGCGATGGCTTCGGGTGCCGCGGTGCCTCAGCCTTCGCTTGCTGGTCCCCCGTGGGTTGCCAACTTGGGTTGGCAACAAGGGGGGGCAGGCATGATCCCTGTGGGTCGTGGCTTGTATTCCGGGGTCCAATCTAGGGCAGGCAGCTGCGTACGGGCAGCAGTCTGCACAGGGTTGGATTCGGGGTGCGGGCCCTGGCTACGGGGTTCAGCCACCGCCTCCACCAGGCTTTGGGTACCCGCCCAACCCGGGGTACGCTAGGGGTGTTGCACCTCAAGCGTATCCCCCCGCAATGCCTTTCGGCATGGCCGGGCCTATGGTTTTTCCATGGGCTGGCTACGCGGGAGTGGCGGCAGGGTACCCCCTGGGCTTGGTTCCCGCGACACAGCCTGCGGTGACGCAGGCTCAGCAGCCTGCCGCGTCGCAGGCTCTGTTGTCGCAGCCAGCATCCTGTCCCCCTCCAGTTCCCCCTCCCGTGGTGCCTGCTTCGGTGGCAGGTACCTCAGGCACCGAGGACTCGGATCCGTCGTCAGCCTCTGGCGATGATGGGTCCGAGGAGTCGGGTTCGGGTGCGGAGGCGGCAAAATCCATCCCCATGGAAGAGCTGGTGAAGCAGGTCTCTGCTTCACTGTCGGATTCCAGGGCGGACGGGTTTGCTAAGTATGAGATTCTTTCGGAGGTCTTTATGGCCTTCGATCTCTCATGCGCCGAGCAGACGGTAGTGCCTGACAGCGACCCAATTCGTTTGGGTGCTGCGGCCGAGACGTCTGCTCAGGTGGCGTTGACTTTGCCTCAGACCTTTCGGGAGAGGTGGACCAGTACCTTGTCCGACCCGGATAAGGCCTGGTCTAGGCACGAGCGAAGAGTTGACCGTGCCCTCCGAGTTCCTTCGGAGGACTACGAGAAGCTTTTCGCCGTGCCAGACCTCGAACGGGAGATCCGCGAGCGTCTCCCTTCGGGGGGGGGGTGGTCCAGCCTGTCTGCCTTCTCGTGGTTCTGGGAGGGTGAGCTGGCCGACATCGACGGGCAACTTCGGTCACTCATGCGATGTTTGGCTTTTCAGCTGACCCTCCTCAACCATCTGGGACTGCAGCGGCTGGGCCGGGAGTCACCCGAGTTCGCTCGGGTGTCTCTCGCTGCGGGTTTGGCATCACGGTCGCTGGATATTGCCATGGCCCTTGCGTCGCGCACCTTGGTGCTGCGGCGTAAGAACGTCCTAGCGCATCTAGCGGCCGCCTCTCCGCAGCTGGCCGACAGCCTCAAACAGGGTTCACTGTCGGGGGTCTTCCATGTTCGGGTCGGAGTTGAAAAATGCCATTGAGCAGGTTGCGGCTCTGATACGAACGAGAAGGCCCTTGAGGCTGGGCTCGTCAAGGTGCAGGGGGAAGGGCAAGGCGGCCACCTCGAAGAAGAAGCATTCTTCTAAGAGGGCAAGGCAGCCCAAGCCCTCGCGGGCCACGAGACAACTTCCGCTGCCACGCTCCGCCAGTCTCTCAGGCGTACTCCGGGACCGTCTGGGGGCAAAGCGGAAGCATGGCAGGGGAAGAGCCAGACCTCCAAGCGTCCTCGCAAGGAGTCTGGCGTTGGAAGGGTTGGAGGCCGCTGTTCCAGGGCCTTGCCCAGGGAAATTCCGCCGGGGGGTTATCCTCCGGTGGGCGTCCGCTTAATCAAATACCAGCAGGTGTGTTCCAGACGTGGCCTACTTCGAAATTAGCGTTACCAACGAAAAATTAATTTAATCCTCATTAGCGCTCTTAACTGGACGCACGTCCAACACGGAATTAAACACCTCTAATGCACACCAAAGGGGCAGCATTTTATAATACTGCCACATGTATTGATCAGATCTTCGCTCACTTGAGCACAGTAAGTGTAAACAACGATATCCTTCCAAACAGTTTCCAGCGAGCGGCCTTCATCCGTTTCATTGGTAAATAGCGGAAGTAGCGTGCCGTGGGCGGCTGAACCTGAGGTTAATTGCTTGAAACCCCGGGAAAACTCAACCCATTGTAAACAATGCCAAAATGGAATCCTCAAGCAGGGAATGTGTTTTTAAAAGCGAAATTTTTGGCTTCTTTTTTTCGTTATTACTCAACGTCAGAGGATTTGGCAGTAAAACTGATTTATGCTGATAAATTCCCCCAACACCAATCACTGAGGAAGCGATCCAGCCCAAACATGAACATCATTCAAAAACAAGTTCATGCATCAGAAATGTGGTTCCGCGGTACAGACGAGAGAGTTACGTGCAGTGGCCGGTTTATAAACGGCACCATTTTGATTAGCATTTGCTGTGATTAATCCTATTGCTCAACTTAATAAAAAATAATATAAGCTTCTAATCTCGCACCAAATAACAATGAATATGTACTTATTAAATTGAATACCGATCGAATTAATTGCTCTCTCATAAAAATTATGTTGGGATTCTTTTTCAACAACTACACTGCGTGTGCATAACCAAACCAGGACACAAGGCTGCCTGTCAACGGTCACGTGATCGCGAAAAGGGAATCCCTATATATTTGAGTTGTCTTCAATGTTGTCTTGCAGGTGGGTTCCTTGCAGATCTCTCTCTCGGACCAGTTTGGGGTCCGTGTTCGCTTTGTTTTTTCGGGGGCCGTACTACTAGATGATGATGATGCCCTTATCAAAATAACAGCTAATAAATTGGAAAAACATTAAGCTGTACTAACAGACAAGCACAAGACCGCTGTCAAAGTTGATGAACGCTACGGTATCCACCTACGGAATAAGTTGACCGGGGAGCTTCGGTTTCACGAGTCCGATGAGGTCACCCTTAACAACGACGTTGTGAGTAGCACTGTTCACACATGGCACTTACCAACGACGATCGCAGTCGCAAGTAGCTCGCTACTTGTAAGATTTCTTAAAAGTAAATCGTCGTTGTTACCTCGTGGTAGCCTAAACAATGAATGTTGTTCAACGGTCACTACTCACCGAGCTTCCCATGACTGTTTTACCACGATCTACCAACGACTTAACAACGGATCGTCTGAACCTGCCTAAGCATCGGTGGCGAGAAATCGTCGGCGAGGAGTGTAGTCTCAGACGGTTACCGTCTGGAGTTCACTGCTCCTCCGCCCCATCTTCTGTCAGTAAGGTCACGCGGCTCCCGCGTAGATTCCATTGAATCGTCCAGGTCCTTCTTCAAGAGATAACGGACCTTCGACGCAAGCAGGTAATCGTCCCGATCCCCCTTGATTCTCGAGGGGGCTTTTTGGTCAGCTTCTTTCTATGCTCCCAAAAAGACTGGGCGATTTGCGGCCGATTCTCAATGCACTCCTTGACCTCCAAAATTGTTGGCACATCTCTGGATCTCAATGATGCCTACCTCACATCCGCTCGAACGGAGAACCAAGTCTGGTTACGCTCCCAGATAGAACAAGAAGCGTACCATTTCCGGTGTCTCCCGTTCGGCGGGGCCTGTCCAAGGCGCCGCGAGTCTTCACTCGTGTGGTCAATGTCGTTGGTTCGGTTCGCACTCAGACAGCAGGGATCAACCTTTGTATCTTATCTGGACGATTGTTGATCCTACAGCACCCGACGATGGATCTCTCTACGCCCACACCAAGTGGGTGGTGCTGGAGGTCACGAAGTTGGGGTTCATCGTGAACCTCTCGAATTCCAACTTCAAGCCGAGCCAGTTCCCAGTTTTTCTGGAGCGCAGCTGGATCTTCGCAATGGTCCGTGTTTTCCCAACAAAGGAGCGGGTAGCCAATGTCATTCAATGCGCTACGCTCCTTTCCTTCCGGGGCCAGCCAAGCTCGTGCTTTGGCTTGCTCCGGGTTCTGGGACTCATGGCCAGCCATGTGGACATCTTGCTACTGTCGGCATCGTATGCGCCCAATCCAGCTGCACTTTCTGGCGCCTATCGTCCGTCAACGGACAGTCTGGACCGCCTGCTCCCGATGACTGCCATTGTGAGGACGCTCTCGTCTTGGGGAGTTGCCCAGCAATCTTCTCCGGGTCGTGGGTGTTTCCCTTCCCACAGCCCAGCCTGATTCTGACCACAGATGCGTCGGGCCTGGTCACTGGGCGGTCCATTCGGGACAACAGTATTTTGGTCGCTGGCGACCTCGAACAGTCCTCTTCACATCAATGTCCTGGAACGGAAGGCGGTGATTTTAGCACTGCATCATTTTCAGGAACTTGGTGGCCGTTTTACAATATCCTCATCAGATCTCGACAACACCACGGTGTGTCGTATTCAACCGCAAGACGGAACGAGATCCCCCACTCTGTCCTTCACACGAGACTCCTGGTCAAGTGGTGCATAGAGAGAGGGATCACGTTTTGACAGCTTCCACATCCGGCTTTCACAACGTCACTGCGGACTGGCATCCAAGCGGGACACTTCTCTGAGTGGTCCTGTCTCATCGGGTAGCGCAACAGTTCTTCCGGGTCCTCGATCGCCCGTCGAAGATCTATGTGCGTCCGCCAGAAATGCAAAGCTTCCGACGTTCTGCTCCCCGGACGAGATCCCCCGGAGCGTGGGCGTTGGATGCTCTTCCCTGGACTGGTCGGGGATGAGGCTTACGCCTTCCCCCCGCTCCCACTCATCCCACGAGTGGTAGAAAGGTCGGCAGGGTCAACTTGCGACAGTAAATACTTGTGGGCCCCCTTCTGGCCTCGGTTCAGCCGTGGTTTCGTCCGCTGGTGAACCTGACTGCAGGGTTACCCGGACGCTCCGCGGGGACTCACATGGTCCTGGGAGAATCCTGCAGATGTACAGAGGAATATGTGACGCTTTTCTGACAGATTGGCGCTGTCAGAAGCGTATTCCAGACGCAAGACCTTTCTCGTGACGTGCCGATTTGGCGGCACAGGAGGGTGGCGAAGATCCACACAAGTCATTGATTTGGACGGTTGGCGGGTCTCGCTAAGTGGTGACAGGGCGAAAAACTTTGTCCGGCCACTTCCTCTGTTCGTCGGATCGCCAGACTTCCTGAATTCTTTATTCAGTAGTGGCCTAGACCCGAAACACAATCCAGAATTACAGGTCGGCGATTCAGTTCTATCACCGAGGTACGAGTCCTGGTGCTGTACCGAAAGGCTGATGAATCATTGAATGCCTCTTACTGGCATGTTTAATACAAGGCCGCCAACGCGGCAGTTATGCCGGGTGGGGGGGGAATTGCCCCCCCAATACCGCCCTACGGAGTTTGACAGGCGTGCCGTACGAGCCGATGAGTTCCGCCAGTCTGGCTGCCGTTACGTCCAAGACTATTTTCCTACTGGCGATGGCGTCCGGCCGTTGCGCCGCCTCAGAATTACACGCTCTGTCGATGGGGAAATTTATAGTGTTTGGACGTTTCGGTTTGCCACTCTCCATTTCCGCCCGGGTTTTCTTCAAAGAATGAACGACCTGGCTTCAGGGCCCCCGCCATTGTTCTTCCGGAATGTCAGTAGGTTCTTCCCGTACGGTGAGAAGTGGACCCGTATTGAGTGTCCGGTAAGAGCTCATAAAATATTACCTCTCCCTACGAAGGCCCTTCGATGGTAGGTTAGAGCAGCGGTGTGTGATACACGACCCGCATACCGCTGCCTCAAAAGAGACTCTAGCACGTTGGGTCTGCGAGGTTATAACCAGGCCATGCGGTGAACGCCGGGACATGCTAAGGGCTCATGTCCACCAGAAAAACAGATCATTCCGCCTAGCACAAATCATAAATACTGTGGCTGGCGCTCTTCCAATTCTTCTAACAAAGTACATGAAGGATATGAGTCCGAGGCCGCGGTTTTTCTCGTGCCGTCCTCGAATGGCGTGAGCATGATTAGTTCAGGTAAGTCGAATCCCGGGACTTTAACCGGAGTTAACGTAATGGTGGACGGGAGCGAAAGTGGGCCTACTTGTCTAGGCCTTTAGTAGCTTTCGCACTCTGTGTCCAAGGTAGGGCTTACCCGCGGCCCGCCCTTTGAGGGTAGCCCTTGGGGTCGTTCTACGCTTGGGTTTTCTATTCGGAATCGTGTAGTTCTTTTGGGCGACAACTCCTCCGGCCTATGGTCGTGCTTGCTATGCTAGTCTGGAAAAGGGGTGTATTTGCAATGCGATTGCAATTTGTTATTATCGACATTGGAAAACCCTAAGGAGATTTCAAACATGGGGAAGTTTGTTTGAAACAGTATTGTTTCTTAACTCCCGTTATTTGGAATTATCCTTTCCAATGTCGATCCCTTCCCCACAGCCCACTGGTTGGCGCCCGAGAGGTGAGCCTACGGGGTTGCGGGAGGAAAAGAGGACGAGCATGATGGGATCAGTGGTGACGTCAGTAGTTATGAACGTCACCAGGGATCGCTTTTTCTGAAAGAAATTTGTGTTATTGTTTTGGGGGTCATCTTGTGCAAAAAGATAATGCAATTGTTATTAATCGACATTGGAAAAAGGAGATTCCAAATAACGGGAGTTTAGAAAACAATACTGTTTTCTAAAACATTTTTTCCATGCAAAAACAAAGGTTACTCTATGATGTCAGAGATAATCAAGCCATGTAACTATGATGCTAACACAGCATCACTCTAGAAAACATACCTTATTTTCATCCTTGAACATTATATTATCTAAGGTTTAATCGCAAATGCCAATTTATGATACTTTATGGTATAATGCATGGAATTTAGACTGCCTCAAAAAAGCTCATGAATTTGATTGATGCATTTCATATGTAAAATGCAGTAGTATGGTGGCACGAATCATAAAGTAATGTAGATAAACAGGGACACAAAGCCATTCTATATTGTCGCATATCAGATGGTAGGAACCAATGAAATTTTAGGTGCATAATCATATTACCTTAGATTGTGTTTTTTTTCAGTTTTCATCATGCCTTTCTATTCCTTGTACCATTGTGGCCTTATTCAGAGCCTCATTGAGTGATCCAGGATGGGTGCTTTTTGATGTTAAACCCACAAGTGCAGGTAGAGAGCAAGTATTTATAGTATCCTGATTGGCCCATTACATGATATAGCATGATATTATCTCGAATAACCAATCAAAATAGACCTTCTATCTGTATACACCTTTAACCTTTTCTTACCATGTCTTTTTTGATTGGATAATACGTTATTTAAGCATTTAAATAACCAATCCAAATTACAGTACAATTCTGTAGCTAAAGATTCATTTTGGACTATGAAAACAGAATGCTTATCTGTTGTACCTTATAACTGTTGTGATGAATTGTGCTCTTGGCGTGCCAATCACAAAAGCAGCACCTTTTGTATATACTGAACATGTTTGAGAAAAGACATACCATCCACTATTTCTGTATGTGATTTATGTGTCTGTCCTTGTGGTTAAGTTCTGCAAATTGATCTCATTTGAAGAGGAGGGTCCTATTATATTTCAAGTGGTATCAAAGATGTAAGATGGTGTTATGGCTAGCCAATGGTCATGTTGCAGGTCACTATAGAGGTCAAAAATTTATTTGGGGTCAAGACAATCCCTGTGGTCAATCCAGGTGATCGCAAAAACAGGCACTAATACAATAATGGAAAAAAAGTAGTTGGAAGCCACCACTTGCTACATTTCTCACCCGTCCAGAGGAGTGAAGAAACATACAAGCCCCTGTTAGCACGGCAATTGAAAGCTCCACTTCAACTTACATTCCCCAACCCCATCAATCAATGCTGTGAGAATTAGCAAGATTGCTGATGATGATTACCTATCAACATGATTGTGGGAGAGGGGGGAACAGTTTTTAAAAAATGGCTTAAAGTGTTCTACAATTATTTCCAAGGAGTTGTAGGTGGTTGTGAACCACCTTGTTTCACCCTAAGCGGCCGAGATGCAATGAGAGCAACGAAAAAACGTGCGGGTATCCGGTCGGAAAATGTTTTTCGTTGGCATCTCGGCCGTCACAACAACTATTTTTTGGTTCGCGCCAAAGGACTCTCATGGGCCCTCATGGATCTGGGCCGTCTTACCGGAAAGGGACGCGATGTTACTCGTTGCATCTGGTCCGTCTTTAGCGGAAAATGACGCGATTTCCTCGTTTCATCTGGGCCTCGCCCGGAAAATTACGCGATGTTTCTCATTCACGTGGGACGTCAATACGGGAAAATGACGCTATGCTTTTCACTGCATTTCCGGACGGTTTGCCACGAAGGCGGCAATGCTTTTTCCATCAGGCGGTGACACGTGTACACATGCCCATATACAATTTCCGATTTCGCTGGTGATAGCGCCACCATTGCGATAAGCTTATTTTTTTAATATGCATAAACGCTTCATTGACGTAAACCGGAGCAAGACGTAGCATAATAGCGCACGCACGACTATGATGTAGCGTAATAGCGCGACGCACGACGGCGAACTATAATCTACAAATTTCATGCAGATCATGTGTAGTACGCATCCATTATTTATTTATTTATTATTATCCCTGTTTTATTGCATTCGCACGCGATGTTCCTGGTTGCATCCGGGACGTCTTTCCGGAAATGGCGCGATGTTTTTGTTGCATCTGGGCCGTCTTCCGGGAAAATGACGCATGTTTTTCGTTGCATCTTGGCCGTCTTCCCGGGACCTGACTCGATTTTTTCGTTGCATCTGGGCCCGTTATTGACTTTACGCTACTTATTCCTGGGCCGGGAAAAACGCCGAGATGCAATGAAACTCCAAATTTGGCCTCATTGCATCGGCCGTTAACCATAAAATAGATGCCCCTCGTTGCCTTTTCCTTCGGTCGGCAAAACAGCCCGGTCCGGGTTAGGGTTAATGCCTACAATTCAAATTAGAATGGTTATTAATGGTTTGCTGATGACCATGAGGCTCATCCTTCCTCAATATTCTAGATCTGCATGACTTGGGCTTTTGCCGTTACTCACGGCGCGCGCGTCACTTTAATTTTTCCCATTGATTACACGCTTTATTCCGTTATGCACTTAGCAACAACTATGAAACAACTAGTGTTGACCAACTCACCGGGAACACACTCTGGAAATCTACTAATAACTTGAAGCAGACAATTTTGTTTAGCCATATTTTCAACTCATAGTCACTTGCCGTCTGACCACTCCGTCAAGTGCTTCAATCAAAATCACCGACCTGAACCGTGCAATAAAACCATGCAGACTTGGAAAATTCGCAACATCAAAGACCATCTTCGCTCTGATATACGATCTGCATTTGTTTGTTTGCCTTCATACGCCGATGTGATTCTCTAGTTATGAATATAATAACCTTATCTAAGACACTTGATGAAAATGCTCCACTCGTAAATCGATCTGTAGATCTGCGTCCTCACATGAACTTCCAACTTCTCCTCGCCTTCCACATCTATTTATGTCCCCTCTTTCTTTTCTTCGTGCTGAGAAGAAGGAACGGCGTCGGCTAGAGCGTCGAGTGTCACAGGACTGGGCTCACATATGCAAAGAGGCTTACAAAGACCAGTTGCTCTAATACACTCTCTTCTTTCTAAGCCAAGACTGATTATCATAACAACCAGATTACTACATGTGATAAACGGACCTTTCCATGTGTCAGTAGTTAACTTCTCCGCGAGTGGAACACCACTACCTTCCTCCCCATGAATGTCCAAATGATCTTGCTGACAATTTTTGCAGAATTTTTCTACAAGATCAAGAATCTGCGTAACAGTCTACATGATACCTACTACTGCCTCTATGTCCGTGGAACTCACATATTTCATGCCAACGCACCTTCAGCTACTTTTCTACAGTGTTCGAAGAGAGGTCTTGAAATCCATCAAATCTGCATCGATCAAGTCCCTGCTCCTTAGACCCTTTACCAGCTGGTCTCTAAAACTATGTCTAGAGATCTGTTACCGTCATAACAAGGATGGCCAACTCTTCCTTGTCTTCGGCGTATTTCCCAAGCTCTCAAGCATGCAACTGTCATCCCTGCTGAAGAATCTGGCTGTGACACCAACATCCTCTCAAATATCGCCCTATATCTACTCTGCCATTCCTCGGAAAGGTGATTGAAAGAGTAGTGCAGTGAATCAGTTGCAGTCTTACCTCATCGATAATGACCTCCATGCTCCGATGCAGTCGGCCTACCGGCAATATCACATTACTGAGACTGCGCTTTACGGGTGCAGAATGACATCTTGACTGCTCTTGACAAACAAAAAGGGCTGTGAATTGTATAGTGTTACTGGACTTCAGCGCCGCCTTCGGACACCATAGACCACGAACAACTCCTAGCCCTCTAAATGAACGGTATGGGATTACTGGAAAAAGAATATTATTAAGTGGTTCTCGTAATACCTAGATGGCCGAACTATCTATTTCAGTCAGAGGTGCTTCGTCAGATTCCTGTGGAGGTAGATTGTGGAGTCCCACAGGGCTCAGTTACTGGACCGATGACTTCATCTTGTTCAGTGTCCCACTACAGGATATCACCACTGCCCACGGTATTCAATTTGGTGTTTACGCTGATGACACCCAGCTCTACCGGACTTTCCACCCCTCGGACGTGAAGCAGACCTAAAAAAGATTGAAACATGCATTGCAGACATCAGATCGTGTAAATCCAAAAGCTGATATTAAATGATCAAGAAGACGGAGATGTTGTACTTTCGCTCTCATTTTAGCAGCTCGGCTAGCACTCTCAGCCATCTATGATAATTGGCAATTATGTTATACATCCGTAAGCTGAAGCACGGAACCTTGGTGTCATCTTAGACTCATCAATAAGAATGATCAATAATGTTAACAGCTTAAGCAAAGCTGCTTGGCTCTCAATATAGGAAAATTGGGCAGTTTCGCAGTACCTTGATGAAAAGCTACCATTCAGATTGGTCCACGCATTTGTTACATCTAGGTGGAGATTCCTGCAATTCCTTGCTTTCTGGCCTTCCAGAAAGAAGAATGACCAAGGTCAGCGAGTTCACAAATGCAGCTGCCCGTTGGTACTTAAAATCCGTCGACGAGACCATATAACACCAGCTCTCTACCAACTACATTGGCTCCCAATTAAACAGAGGGCAGTTTTTTAAGATTCTACTTCCCACCATACGCCATCCACGCATGGTCACCTGCCTATATCGCTGTGAGCTCATCCAGCCTGTATTCACCACCAGAACATTGAGATCTCATCTTCTTGCTTCCAGCTGAGTAAATCTGCGAACTCATCAACAAAGTTCTATGGTGACAGATCTTTTGCTTACGCTAGCAGCACATTTTGTGGAATAATAAACTCCTAACAGGATTCGCTTAGCTCGTCAGCAATATTTCACAGTCACGTCTGAAGAACATCCTATTTACCAAACATTTTGGCTCCTGATACGTAACCTGTGTTCTGAAGCAGTCCAATCACTAATTATAATTCGTGATTTTTTTTCTTTCTTTTTCTTACTCTCTACCTTCATCCAATCCGGTTGCCTAGGATAGTTGTTGTAATCAGTTTAGGTAGTAGGGTTGGGGCATCTTGAATCCAGGAAAGATCAAGACTTAACGATGTCGCTGTGGTTTGGTACATACACAAGATCCTCACAGCTGACGATTCAGGTGTATCCCCATAGGTTCTTAGTATGGGAGCAAACTGGGTTGTCTTTCTTCTTCTATCTGTGGTCACAATATATGTTGAATTTCCACTAAATTAAAGTTTTTTGAAATGTGTATAATTGATGTATATCATGTGTTTTAACATTAGACATTTTATCTATTTTGTATTTGTCGTATTGACTATTTTGTTATTTTGTCCTTTCTATGTGAAGCGCCTAGAGGCCTCTGCATTAGGCGGCTATATAAGGATTGTTGTTATTATTACCATTTGTAATCTCAGCATAATAAATGCTTTCAAATTAGTCAAAATATACCTGATTTGGTTTAAACTTATTTTGTTGTTGGCCGCAATTTTTGATGAAAAAGTTTAACATTTAAAATGCTAAATCATACTGTGAGTGGTAACTAGCCTACAGTTAACGCATTAATTAACCATTGTCTTTGTTTCTCAGATAAATAAACTGGACCCATGTTCAGGGCCTTGTACCACGGCCCATTAAGTCTCATCACTGTAGTAAATGTCAACGAGTGTGCGCAAAATGGACCACCACTGTCATTGGTAAGTGTTAAGTATTCATGACGGTTGGTAAGGAGTTTTTTAAAGTTTGGGAGTAAAGAGTAATAGACATGAAAAGTAAAGTGCATTTTGTGATTGGTATTCAAATACAAAATCTTACTTCAGTCATTTGCAGAAAAAAATGTTAAATAGTGTACAATTTTATTTTCTGTTAGGAGGACGCTGAACATTGATTAAAACACCACAATGCAGCTAGAGAGACGTCATGGAAACTAAGTATTTGTGTCTAACAAAAAAGGGAACTGCCAATCAAATTAAAATTTGGGATTATATAAGCATATTTTAAAGATACCTGTGCATTATGAGGAACGGATTTTTACATGTATAGCACTTGTATCAGATGCCTGTTAGGCTGCTGTGTGTTATATTGTGATAATTTCCAGAGGAGAATTGTGACACATATTGGAGTGAAAACAACTTGAACTTCCATGGTGATAGATAGGCATTAAGGAAAGTCTCACATACCTATTCCATTTTCCAGAAAGCAAAATACAATATACTTGATTGCAACCAAATAGGCATGCCTCTAACAGTGAGAACTGATATAGAATAATGTAAGCGCAAAGACAGTGCTAGAGACGCAGTGTGTATATTATGCATGGGGCGCCACAAATTATGGGCAAACACTCAAGTATGTTTGGTATACTGTTACGAGCGGAACGATAACAACTAAACAACTTCCCTTCCTATTTGTGCATTCAAACGCCTCTGCTTGTGATCATTTTGGTAGTTTACACTGATGGATTGAATAGCAGCCGATAGTTATAATTTCAAAATTGATTGGGTAATGATAAAAAAAAGAGTTTTAAATTATGGAATTGAGAGTTAAGGCATGATCTTACCCTCAGGAAAACATGTATTTTAACATGTAATCATAAGCACAAAATGTTCGAAGTATTAACGGTTTGTCCGACACTATGAGAATAAATGATATGATCGGTATTTTTGAAATAGGGCCAGATTATGACCTTATCTGGTACCATGACCTTATCGGTATCTTATCTGATTTTCCTATACCAATAAAGTAATATCAAAGAATGGTCCAAACTTGAATTAAAATGTTCCAAATGATGCCAAACGGTGATGAAAATAAATCGAAACTGACACAATCAGTTATTATTTTATGTACACAAGAGTGTGTATGTTGTTCCAACTTACTATTCACCATTTTAGTGGTTTTATCCTAAAGGACACTATCAGTGATTGACAAATATTTGAAATTTGCAAGGAATAGCTTCAAAGTGAAGGATAAGTCTGGAGAATTCTCATAGTTACCTTTTCCGCTGTAGAATTGAAAGAAA
>JAMKCH010039844.1:0-13560 GCA_023653785.1 Ophioderma brevispina
AGTATATATTGGCAACACCGTGAGGAATATCAACACCGAACGAGCGATACCCCCATTCAAAATGATCGAAAGAGTAGGTGTAAGCACTCCATGTGATAGTTACTTGCATCGGAGACTACACTCTAGGATTTCAAGAAATTGGACAGTTATCGTTGAATACGTTTTTTCCACCGATACAATGGCAATGCTGGGCTATTGTACTTGTACTACGATAAACAGACCTGATTTGAAAATGCAACAGGCAAACCAATACGCACTTATAACAACATCTGGTGTCAGGGGTATTTGTGGCTAGACAAAAAATACCCCAATGCTCATTATAATAATTATTCTATAATGTTTGAGACATTTTAACATTTTATTTATCCAAACCCAGGTAATGTCTAAATATACAGTCCGAATAAAGAGCTTTTATATTGACTAAGAGCTGACATGTACACCACACATTTTGGAACTCTCACATCATTTTTCCTGGCTAGTAATATCGTAAATACTTCTATGTACTGAAGACTTCATTGCTCTATTTCTTGACAAGTTTGCATTTTTCTCTAAAACTACAGCTCTGAAACAAAAACTACACAAAAGCTGCTGTACTACAATTACTAATACTACTATGCTGCGGCGGGCTGCTGCTACTGCTATGCTCTCTTACTAATACACTTCCACCACACCAGGCATGATTACAGTAATTTGCATGGTGGCGCTCACTCCAATATCTCTTGTCGTCTACATTTTCCCCGCCTTCAACAACATACGCAACAGATGCTGAATCGCATAGCTGCAATGAACAAGATAAGCATGTTAGTCGGCGAGCCCCACTTGTAAGTGCCGATTCAGTCGCCGACTTCTTTGGACAAGACAGCGAAGTGCGGGACATGTTGCCTGTTAAGACTGCTTCGCCGATTGGTCGACGAGTTGTTGTACGCGGGGAAACCGATAACATGTCCATTTGGCTCTCCCCCACTTAGAGCGATTCATTGCCGACCACTTTCCAACTGCTACTACTATATAACTACTACTGTGCTGCACTGCTACTGTCTATCTACTGCTGCTGCTGCTGCTGCTACTGCTGATGCTACTGCGAATGCTATCCTACTCATACCACTCTAACCACAAACCAGGCCAGTCAGTCTCCAGCTATGCAGAAAATCGGGTCTCTGTGTTTGCAATTATGCGTGACTGGTCACTGGTGCTGCCAAGCTAGCCAGTATTTGATATTCATACATTTAATACAACCATTTTAAAAATAAAATTAAGAAAAACAGATAGTTCCTTCTTAATAAAACCCACAAATTCCTCTCAGGGTATTTGACTTTTTACATTTAGATTATTTTGTTGTTAACTTTTAACAGCCTTACAGACCCTTATTTCAGAAGTTTTTTAATAACACGTTTAACGACACGTTGTAAAATATATCTTTAATTGATTTTAAATTTAACTGTGCCCAACCTTGCTTACAGCACATATATCATTATTATGGACCGGTACATAAATAAGCACATCCCCTTCATCTCAAAACAATTCATTAAGTTTGCTGCTAGTTTATTAAAACAAGGTGGGGTAGCAACTAGTCTCGTGAAAATCTAGATCGCCTTGTAAATTAACTATGCTGTGCTTGTGTTTCTGCTTTTCTATGGCACGATAGAGAGGACATAAAAAGTCGAGTTTGCAACGCTTTGCCGGCGAGTTTGCAAGTCGCAACGCCATGCCGGCGAGTTTGCAGGTTGGCCACGCCATGCCGGCGAGTTTGCAAGTGGGCAACGCCAGCCGGCGAGTTGGCAGTTGGCCAAGCCTGCCGGAGCGAGCGTTTTATTTGGATTTTATTTATTTTTATTTTTATATTTATTTATTATATTTATATAAAAGTCATCTTTTATTGTTTAATTTGTATTTATTTATTTATTACGTTTTATTGATGTTCATTTATTTCTTTTATTTTTTATTTTTACTTAAGTCTATATTTTATATTTGATTATTATGCAATGTTTTATTCTAAACTGTGATTAAAAATACAACGATGTAATAATATATAATTTTTTACTTTTTACTGTTTTTTTTTTTTAGAAATGTTTAAAGATAACAAAAATCAATGAATAAAACAAAATAAATAACAAAAAACTAATCAATTAAAAAATAAATTACGATAAACTTTATATAAATATAAATTAAATCTAAATAAATATAACAAATAAATTAAAAACAAATAATTGAATTGAATATTACAAATAAATAAAAAATAACTAAAGTAAAAATAAATGAAAATGATAACTTTATTAATATAATAAATAAAATAAATAAATAAAATATTACACTTATAAACGTATAAATAAATAATAAATAAATAAAAGAGAATTGATATAAAGTTAAATGATAATAATAAAATAAAGAAATATAAAAAATAAGTCATAAAAAAATAAAAAAATAAATAAAAATCAAAATTAAAAAAACTCCGGCCGGCATGGCGTGGTGAACTTGCAAATAGCCGGCAGGGCGTGGCCAACTTGCAAACTCGCCGGCATGCGTGGCCAACTTGCAAACTCGCCGGATGGCGTGGCAACTTGCAAACTCGGCCGGCATGGGGCGGCCAATTGCCAAAAAAAAAACTAGACGGCATGGCGGGCCACGTTCACTTGCAAACTCGCCGGCATGGCGTGGCCAAGGTCACTTGCAAACTCGCCGGCATGACGTTGCGAACTTGCAAAATCGCCGGCATGGCGTGGCCAACTTGCAAAATCTCGCCGACATAGCGTTGTAAACTTGCAAAAACTCGCCGTCATCGCGTGGACAATTGCAAACTCACCGGCATGGCGTGGTCAACTTGCAAACTCGCCGGCATGCGTTGCAAACTTGCAAAACTCGAGCGGTTTGTCAAACTCGACCGTTTTAGTCCGCTCTAGCGTTGCCATACTTTATATTGACAAAGCAGGCCAGGTGAACAAAGTCTAATTTCAGCATGCAAGGCTCCCATGTTTCAAAACACGCGCGGCAATTGAGTGCACTGACGCAGGCGAGTCATAGTGAACACTGGCAAAGTAATGAAGAGACGTTGTCGTGAACGAAAAATTTTCGGAATGTTTTATGAGGTTGGGTAAACAATTTTGGAAGTGCGACAATGTATTTACCCTAAGAAGGTAGCGCCAACAGAAAACTGCAGTTTGATGTCAACATACAAAGTTTGCAAAATAATTCACAGTGTCAGTAAAACAAACAGGGGTAGATGGAAAGGGGGCATGTTCTGACTTCCTTTAAAAATGGTACATTTGAAAATTGTCATTTTTGGTTCAGAATAAAAATATCGGGATATCATTTTTTGCTGGAAAATACGATGAGGTGTAGGTTATCATTCAAAATCAAATTAAATATTAACCACAGTTATAATAATTAATTATAATTATTTCAAATACCATGTTTGAGTCTGACGATCGTAAAGTTGTTCGGTCATGTTGTAACAGATTGGACTTCTTAACTCTCGCAATGAACGGGATCATGAAATCAGAATCGCGGCGATAATGACTTCATTATCGAGATACCTAGCGGGACTGAATGAGGCACTGCATCTTTACATTAGCTTGGCATGGTACTTTTGCTTTGGTCCTAGGTATGGTTGCTAATTACTTTGTAGATGTAACTTTGTTAGGCGTCTGTTTCTGTAGCGCGCCATATAAATGCTTTGTAATAAAATATAATAACTGGCACACAAACACTATGATGGGCGCAACTCATCGATATATCGCTTCCAAACCACTCTTGTGTCTTGTGATTGTTAGGCCGCGAGAGAGAGAGAGGGAGCGGAGAGAGAGAAAGAGGAGAGAGAGAGAGAGAGAGAGGGAGGGGAGCGAGAGGGAAAGAGAGAGAAGAGAGACGAGAGGAGAGAAGAAGAAAAACAAACAAAAACGTAGCCACGTACCCCCAACCACACAAGAGTGCAAAAGTGACTGTACAGGACCTGTCACAACTGCACAGGAAAACAATAAAAAACTGCTCACGATTTCGAAAAATGGCCAAACACCAGTCTTGAGCCATTCTGCAAATGGTTTCCTAGCAATTATTCCGCGATGTGTGACTGAGCCTTCATAGAGTTCGCCCTAATAACATAGCAATTCTACTAAAATTACCCTAAAGGGCGTGCATTAAGACATGACTACATGTCTTGAATCGATTTCTATCGCTATCGTGGCGAGGATTATACACCAGACCACAGGGGAATAGATACCAGTGAATCGAGAGGGAAAAATTAAAATTACCCTATGCAGAAACTTCCCATAGTTAACCGCATTCTATAATTCATTTAAGACCGGTAGTGGATACTACGAGCGCAGTTTTTGTGAATTTTACCTCATGTGCCCCACACCTGAGGGAATTATAAAAAAGTCTAAGTAAAAAACAGAGACAGATGAAGAAACGTGACTCCAACATGAATTTTATATGAAGTGGCCCATGCAATTTGCTTAGGCGACACACCACATTTATACCCATGACGTGTATCACCCAAAAGCGTAATTAATTTAACATGTTGATGGTGTTCGCCATGCTCTAATTAAAACTTATATACTTTAAAATAATCTTAATCGTCCAAAAGTGAATCTATGCCGTTTTCGTGGGTGGTAGCAAGGTACCATACCAAGAGTGCATATTTGGTCATTGTTTTATAGCATATAGGAACTAAATTATGTGAATTTTATAAGTAAGTATTAAAGCCTACCACAGGAATGGGGAAGTCCCAATACCGTTTTCTTACCGCAATTGATCACAACACCCTGCAAACCCCGCACACGCAGGAGATCTTGTGAACTGACAACGTCATGACAATCACGTTGGATTCATCAGGTTCCCTTTGCCGATGCAAATGACCTGACCTAACTTTTTTTCAATTTCGTTTTGGAGCGGCCGTTACTGCACAAGATTGTATATAGAAAATACAATACTTTTGCTATAGCAAACTATTAACCCATTACATCTTCTATCTACCCGTATTCCATAAACTTGCCATCGGATTCATTTTAAAAGTCGATTGTGAAAACTGTATTAACACTAAGTTGGCCGGGGGGGGGGGAGGTTTCCTATGGACCCGCCAATTGTTTCGCGCTGGGCCGCTTTAAGGCTTGTGATTTTTGCGCCGAAATTCTTTGTAATTGTCTGACTTTTAAATAAATATGCGCTCTTTCATACCAAAATAATTAAAATCGGCAGCGTTAATAGTAATTAAGGAGGGTCCCTGGAACCCCCCCTTGGGCACCACGGAAGTCATCTGAGAATATTTTATAAAACAAATACCAACCCAATTTTTTTTGCTGATATTTGTTTACACATACAATAAGTCAACAATTATTAGTAACAGTAAAAAATAATAACCATTTATGTGCTGAAAACAACAATTCATTGTGGACTTGTCAAAGCCGTTACTTACCAGTATATGTGAACATGACGAGTAAATTTTTGCAACCCCCCTTAAAATACAGAATACCTAAAACTGCAAGTTGTGTGTTAAATATAGTTATTTTGGTCTTCTAGGGTAGATATCAACAAAAAATCATTTTCAAAAGTTGATGTAGCGCAAGCTCATTTTGATTTTCCGGCTTTTTGCCATTTTTTTTTGAAACCAATGTTTTGCCCTAATTTGCCAGCCCAATACCAAATTTTGATTCATTTTTATGCCGATTTGGGGTGTCTTACCTTATCCATTGTGCAAATTCCCCTGTATAGCGTAGCAAAATGCTACCCATTTTAAGCAAGTGCTACAAACACACATTTTGGCTTGTACAGCTTTTTTTAGCCATGCCAAATGATAAAGCATTCCTTTGTGATAAAATTGTCAAAAACTGCTATCCAAAATTTCCGAAGGAATTTGTGCAGGCTGTTGTCTTTTGACTCTCCACATGTGGTAAAAATTTTGGTCAAAAATTCCCACCTCCACGGGGGGGGGGCAATTTTTTTCTTGCCCCCCCCCCAGTTGCCCCCTGGCCAAAAGAAATGACGGATTTTTGGCAAATCAGCGATTTGGGACCAAAAATCGCCATTTCTTGGGAAAATCAGCGATTTTGGGCCAAAGTTGGTTAAAATTCTCCAAAATCTTCATATTTTGCCCCCCTAGCATTTCATGTTTTGCCCCCTCCCCGTTTTTCCTCCCCAAGAAAAAGAGGTCTTGTGCCGCCCTCGACAAGCAATAGATTATTTTACATATGTACTGTAACGATCAATGTTCAGACATTCTAGCCTAAAAAGAGATTGTTATACCGATCAAATATTTGTGCTGAAGAATAATATTTTTCACAACATCTTTCTATTGAAGCGATGATAATACAGAGCGTCCCTAGTGGTTGTTCTTACAGTTCAATTTTTTTAATTCAAGGTTCACAGATTCGCTTCCCAGTAACCACACACAAGTCGGTGGCGTAAAATCAGGGCAGGTTTATTGCTTCCCCTGGCTCGGAATATCGGTTCGGAAGTGGGAAACTGTGCTTCCGTCCCGTGATTTTTGAATATTGTGATCACATGCCCTAGATTTGGCCAAAATTGATGTGAATTGGCCTAATTTTCGCGTGCTTCGAGCGGCATTGTCCTTTAATAGAGGCAGGTGCGAATATCATGGGCCCCCGTATTTAAGGAAGTTGTTTACCTCCCACTACGAAAAGTGTGACTAAACCTTTGGTGTTATATGGACCCTTTATCTAGGTAGGTAGTACTCTCAAATTTGTGGTATCAGGGGCCAAACTTTAAAATGTCCCAAATCATGTTAAATGTATGCATGTGTCATCTAATCATAGATTCCAAGAATGAAACTGAATCAAAGTAGGTACAGAATTATTAACGGCAATTCGCAAGCCTATGTACAAATTGTATGTCGGTCAGCCATTGTATATAGGTGATTGCACATTATTTACGTATTCCTACATTCACCGATTCATTAAATTCGATGGTGACGCTTAGCCTTTGAGTCAAGAGCGATGTAGAAACAAGCCGGCGTGTTAGCCTCCCACTCCCACGAAACTATCTCGCGCATGAGCATTCTTTTTTCAGAAAACATGAAAATAGTGTTTTGCATGTCAGTGGTTCGATCTAAATTTCGCTCTTTTCTGATATTCCCTGACATGCTACCTTCACGAGAGAGTTTTGCAGAAGGGCTTTAACTACTCATTATGAAAAAGTGAAAGATCGCATAATAAGCGACATTTTCAGGCCTTGAAATCCACATAAAAGATCAATCATTTTGGAAAGTAAACAATCAGTTTCTTACAACAGTATGAGTGTACACGCTGTGTTAGCCTTGATTTGCTGTGCTTTACCGGAATTTGAAGTTTTAGTGTGTTGCTTGGATGAAATTTCCAAGTGCACTTCGGGTAGTTTTATCACCGCGAGAAATTTACAAAATAATGTTGGCTGCTAGCGGTCTAGATCTATTTATGTCATTGTATTTTCCTTGCTTTGAAGCATACATTCAAGTCATAAACAGATGGTGTATACCTTCTGTCCACCTCTTCAACACTGCAAGAGCCCATGCAAAGATCAAGTTAGGGACAGTTACTCTCAGAGATGTGCTGTTTGCAGTTCATATTGCCTTACCATTCCACTCAGAAGAAGGACTTCAAGGGCTCTTGGACAGGTTTTCAAATTCCTGTGAGCTGTTTGACCGCACAACTAGCTTAAAGAATACCCAGGTCATGAGACAAGCTACACCCGGTCTTTCTCTCATGAAAATCAAAGGAGTAGAACTTCCAGTACCTTGTCTCAATTGTCACAGGCACACTGTTTTTGGATGTGCAGATCTACAAAAGCATAAGCATGACACACACGACTTTCTCAAAGAAGAGTATATGGGGAAATAAACATCTACCAACTGACACAAAAGAAATGTCTGCAAAAAGTGGCTATCAGCACCATAATATATGACAATGAGTCCTGGACCACATACTCAATACAAGAGCAGAGGCTCCAAACATTTCATCTCAGGTGTCTTCGTAGAATCCTTGGTATAGCGTGGCAGGATAAGGTGACAAATAATAATGTTCTCACCAGAGCTGGCATTCCAACAACGTTCAAACGTCAACGCCGTCTATATTGACTGGATCACATTCGCAGGATGAATGATGGCCAAATTCCACAAGACCTCATTGATGGTATACTTGCAACTGGTGAGAGAAGCAAAGGACGTCCGTATCAAATATGTCTGCAAGTTATACATGAAAGCATACAACATTGCCACCGAGTCATGGGGAGCATCTGCAGACTACAGGTCCCAATGGAAACAACTTGTTTACCGAGGACGAGAAAATAGTGAGATTCAAGTCGAGCCACATGTGATATATAGAGAGATATAAGGAGCAGCAGCGGACAAAATCAAATAGATGATGTTCAGCCTCAGCATTCGTTTGTCCTGACTGCTGTCATATATGCAGATCAAAATATCGGCCGTTACAGTAACACAAGAAGATTTCTTCTACCACAAATCCGGGGAGTTTCCGTAACCGGACCCATCTGACACACTTTTTTTCTGACACCAACCTATGAATTCACCAAACATCACGGGAATAAAGGGCAGGTTTAGTCCGGTAAGGTTTCCGAATCCATAAATGTGGGCAAAAAGTGTGTGAGATGGGTCATGTTACGAAAACTCCCACACTCAGGGGGTACTCCATATCAACATTATTTGTGAAACGTAAGTATTTACCGTAAATGTATTTTAGCACTTATACCTCATCAAAGTTGAGTCAAGGTCATTAGGGGTTACGATGTCGGCGGGAACATAGTAAATTACGTACCGGTAATATCAAATTCTCCTGCTCAATTTATGGTGATTTTGTTTTAGATAGCATAATCGGATATTTAGTCAACCCACAGTTACTTCACAGATACAGCCCGACCGAACCAAAAAACAGCTCGAATATATAAAATTTGTACAATTCAAATTAAACAATTTTTTTCAAAACAGAAATAGAAACAAAGTGTTTTACAAACAAGCGAATCAAGCGATCTTATTCAGTTTGCATTGTGTGTAGGGTGTTGAATAGTAGATGCTATGAACCATAGCATTTATTTCTGTAGAAACGTCCATTGTGCCAAAACAAGAAATACGCTTGCCTTAAAAATCTTCTACAATGCATTCTGGATTTCAATGCAGATTCAGTTATGGAAAATGAGACATTCAAAATATAACACGGATTCAAGGTCAGTGGGGAGGGGGTATTGCGTTGTACAACAAATGGAGTTTAAAACTTCGAAGGTCCGTATGCACAAATGTTAGACCAGTTCAGGTTAATGTTACACTGGTCTAAGTCAAATTAGTTTTGGTCCAAAATTGACAGTATTCAACTTCTTGATAGTAAAAAAAGTAACTATTCAATTTCAAAGATTATAAATACAAATTTAAATAGGCCCTAACTATTCAATTCTATTGTCAAAAGATAAAATACAAAATTTCAAAACAAGTGCAATAAAAATCATGTCATGCAAAGGAAAAGTTTTCTGTCTGACAAGAATTCCACTTAGACCATTGTGTAACTTTAACCCGGTGTAAATCGTTTGTACATACGCGACCCAAAAGTTTCATTACAGATCCTACCTCTAAATGCGCTTGATGATATTACATATCGTCATGAGTCTTCCAAACAGGCCAATCGAACATTTTGGACGAAATGAGTTGTTTGCATATATGAACTATATCACAAGCTCTTTTCGTATACCAAATATTGAGCAAAAATAACATTCCATTTTTAGATATAATAGATTTTCCACTTGGGAATCATACCCAAAAGGCCAATGAAAGTCTTCCAAACAGACCAATAGCATTCGTCTGTTTGCTGTATTGAAAACCACCGCACGGCCGCTTATAAGTGAGCTATCGATCATATCAATGGGATACTGCGAAATTCATCTCCTCGCTTGATCAACACGGGGGGGGGGGGGGGCGCTATAGAAGTTTGGTCGAATTTTAAATTAGTACAATTGTGTGTTGTAGCTGTATCTGAGACGATTTTGCCAACATTCAAAAACATAACATTTTTCCAGTTTGTACTGACAGCAATTCTGCGAATAATTACTGTGGACAATTACAGTTACTGAAAAAAGATTCAATCACAACACTGAAAAAATAATATTTGGCGAGTTATTACAGAGATTGTGAAGTGTAGGAATAAAAAAAGCACTGACGAATATCCTAACTTAGTGGCCTATCCACAAATGTCAACCAAAATTTTACGTTAAATAGACTGTAAAATTCAGCTAACTTTGGTAAAAACAAGCATTTAAAACTGTAAAAGATAAAGTGAATTGAATGGGAAACTATAAAAGCTGTGGTTTATGGGATTTGTTGGCAGAATTGTTTACAGTATTGTCCTGTAAATAACTTATAATTGAGAATCCATAATGTGTATAAACAATTTGAGATAATTCAAAGTTAAAATAGAGCCTCTCTGATAAATTTAGTCGAAATAGGCCTCGAAAATGGACAAAAAGTATTTTACTATATTTTTAATTATGGTCAAGTATTGTCTTTTTCTGATCCTTTTTTTTTTTACTGTGAATCGCACTGTTATAAATACAAATGCCATGTTAGTAGTGGTAGAACAAAATAGCATTTTAGCTGATTTGTTTTCTTTTACCAGACGTAAGATTTGTAAAGATGTCTTGACTGTCTAGCGACACCGGGCGATGATCACGGCAAAAAGGAGCCTAACGTTTTATTCAGTTTTTTTTTAAATCGCGCTAGTTAGTTTTTAATTATATTTTTATTGTTTTTAGACATAATAGTTAAAGGATCTTTTATTTGGTAATGATGCAACTATACTTGCAAGGTGAGAATAATTTCACACAATGACCCTTATTTTCAGTTGAGAAGTGGGTACACCACATACATGTACCTAAGTTATGGTAAATTGTGCAAAAATAGTACATTTACTCGTGACAAAAAAACCTGTTGCTGCAATTATTGATTCCTGTAAATTTGGTACCAAAGGATAGCTTAGGCGTTTTCTTATTTTCATTTGTACCAAATAAGTACCAACATCCCATTATGACGTCACTATGCGGTCATATTTTGAGAAGATGCGAAAATACTGAATATTAGGGTGGAAATTGATATTTTCGCAATTTAGCGACCCAAACACCTATTATAAAAAGCCACTAAATGCTTCATTATATAAAATAGGTCATTTCCCATCATCTATCGATCTATCTATCTATGTATGCACCATGTCCCATAGACGTTGGCTCCTCGAACAATTTAGACCATCTATTCTATCTTGCGCTTCCAAATATGCCTTTTGGAAGGTGGTTGCCCACAATGATGTCATCTTCCCCATCTCTTTCCTTGGTCTTCGCTGTCTGTTTGGCACACTCTACAGTTTCCAAAAAATGGTTTGGGTAGGCGGATTTTGTTCATTCTGCACAAGTGACCAACCATTCATCTTTGAGGCAGTGATACGAGCTAAGATCCTTTTGGTTGAAAGTGGCAGGAGGAGATTCGTGACAGAACTTCCTCATTCCGGATCTTATCCTTCAAGCTGATATTAAGGTTTTTCTGTAGCATCGCATCTCAAATGCTTCAAACTTCTTCATGTCATTCTTTGTTGATGGTCCATGTTTCAGAGCCATACAGAAGCATGGGTTGACTATGGATGTAAGCAAGCCGTAATGTTGGTGGAGAGTGAGATGTCTTTCTCACTCCAGACTTTCTGTAATTTCCCTAGTGCTGTTGATGCCAATAATATCTGCTTTTTTTTTGATTTCGCGCTGGTGGAGTCTTTTGATGGTGTGAGCGTTACTTCCAAATACTTGAATCGGTTAACCTGCTCAAGTGGTGAACCATCAAGATGGATCTTTAATGGGAGCTGGTCAACACGGGAGAATACCATAGCTTTTGTTGTAGGTATACTGGACTCCATCCCATATTCTTGCTAGCATGATGCACTTGCCCAATCAGGTTTGCAGATCGTCCTCTGAGTCGGCGATGAGAGCTAATCGTCAGCAAAACGGAGGTCTGTTAATTTGTAGCCATCCACGTTTATGCCCAAGTTTTGTACAGTTTCAAAAGGCTTCTGCTAAGATGTATTCGAGAAATAGGTTGAAGGGTCTGGTGATAGAAGACTCCCTGGCGCCGCCATAGTTGTTTCAAACCACTCTGTAAAGATTGTGATACCTTGATGTTATTTTGAGTTCCAGAAACTTAGTTGATTAATATGTCACTAAATTGATTTTAAATTTATCTGTTTTATAAAAAGCGCAGTAATGTTGGTTTTGAGTACACTTGTTAGACAAAATATTATTCACATTTTCAGCCATCTCAATTAAAAATACATGAAAAATACAAAAAACTTAAAAAAAAAAAAAAAAACCAGAAAATTTTTTGATTTTTGTGTAACCCTGATTACGCTATTGATTAGATACAGGAATTATTTCTTTTCAATTCCAAACCGAAAACGAAAGATGTTTCACATGAGAAATTCTCTTCTGCAATTTCAAAAATACCCATTTGATTATCAGAAACTATGGCATTGAATTGAAATCAAACGTCAAAGTCTTGTCGGCAAACTGCCATTTTAACTCAAAATGGTGTATTTTTTTACTTATCGGAAAGTTTTTCAAACAACAGAAAGTATAAGAGCAACTACGCTAAAGAGTGATATGGACTCCAAGGTGAAACATTGAAAACTGAAACATATAAGCAATGATGACAAAATTAAATAATATCATGGGAAATATCATTTCATTCAAATTGTTCTGATATACGCTCCGAAGTTGTTTAGTTTTACGAGTTTTAGATAGTCATTTGACACTAATGCTAATGTACTCTTTCCTATGGTTTTCGTTACTTGCAAGTAGTTAAGCTACATGAGCTTGTATTTATTTTCAGTGACAGTGGAACTCCTGAAAATTTAATACATATAAATGTAAAAGATTAAAGCGTTGTTTTTAGTTTAATTGTACTGAAAAATAACAGTATTCATTATAAAACACGTGGTTGTATGTGTCGGTCATTAGAATTAAATTGATTTAGGAAGTGTTCCGCACCCAAGGCGCAAGGGAATAAAGGTAATAGAAATAAATGTAATACAAATATAAATATTGATAGTAAGCATATAGATTTTCTTGATAAAACTGTGATCTTTGATTCCTTTTACTCTACAAAAGTATCAAATTACACCTTCAAGCAATAAACAGAGAAATCACACTTCTTCCACTTAACGTTATGAAAGGTATTATGTCCAATAATTCACAAAACCCAGGGTTTCAAACGCTAGGCATACGCTTTGGATGTCCGTAGTGTACGTACACATGTGGGCCGATGTTACAATTTGAAATACAGCAAAATACAGTAATTTTATGTTACATTTACCCAGGAGGCGTATAAAACGGACTACAAATCGAACGTTTATCGATTTTTTCGAGAATAAACATTATCGTACATTCAGTATTATGCATGTTCAATTAGACGATTAAGTAATAAAGTTTAAAAAAAAAATGCTATTAATTTTACAAGAAAATTCGGGCAGCAATTCTTCCAAACAAAAAACCCGTAAATCCATCTTTACAGGTTTCAATTCAAATTCTGTATCTTATAGCTTGATG
>JAMKCH010039845.1:0-13493 GCA_023653785.1 Ophioderma brevispina
TTTACCAAATCTGTCATACTATTCAGCTAGGAAGTCGAAAGAAAACGACTAAATAAACTAGGGGGGCCGGACACGATCTTCTGCTGGATTTGGGAATTTGGGGGTTTTTAAACGGTAATTTAGGGAATTCTTGCGTTTATTTTCTATGGCAAATATACAAGAATAAAAGTGAATCTGAGCGCGCTCGCTTCTCAGGTTCCTAGCCCCTGCAATGCATATCATCATAAATAAACATGAATTACCCGTTTGTCCTGGTGCTGTGAGATTCTGGTTCTGTTTGGATATGTTGACCTATTACCCGTAAACAAGTGAAATTAACCTTTGGTCTCCTGGTGCTGTGAGATTCTGGTTCGTTTTTGATAATGTTTATACCTATGACCTTCGCAGTTCCTTGCTTTTATTTTCGAAAGATATTTAGTAAGAAACCCTCTCCAGTCCATCGTCTTTCCTGTGGTTAAAAAGTACACATCACTTTACACTAATTTGCGTAAGAGGGTAATTAAATTATGTTGGTCAAAAACTACCATGAAAAACTGAGACACTTTGACCTATGAGAATCACAATTCATGATGCTTAACTGGCCCGTAGCCAGACAATCCTACAGTGGATTATTTTGTGTTTGTGGGGGTGTCAGGGCAAAGTTTGTATCAACATAACCAAGGGCACCAATATGTTTTGCAACTTTATCACATAATGTACGTGCTTTCAGGGACAATTCTGCATTTAATATTAGGCACACATACCATAACTCAGGTCTATTGTAAATCTTTATTCAGTCATATAATTAAAGTAAAGGAAATGTTAAACATTTAAACCCAGACAACTGGGGCAATACTGACCACCGGAGCATGGTATTAATAAGTTAACCATTTTAAAAGAATACAAATACACATACAATGAACTTTTTGTTAAAAGCCAAACAGCAAGACACTATCACAAACAGGGCCATGCGGCCCATAGGCTAAATAGGAGTAGTAAATTTAAAGGATTAGCATCGATAATGCGGTGAGAATCGAAAACATTTGGACATGCATTTTGTAAACTTATAAATCAGGATAAGTGTGTACATGACATATACCTAACTCTTTAATGTAGCAAAAAAACCACCAATAGTGAAAAAAATGAATTTGAGGAAATTTGTCCATATCATCTCCCCGCAAATAGACTGCAGCGACGGCATCTCAAAACTGCACTAAACAGCCTGTATTCTTGTTTACACCAACAGAATAAACAAAGATCAAGTAATATTTGTGTTTGAGGTCAAACTGTATTGATCATGGCGTACAATATCACAATCTGAAAATCTGATTTTCACCACATCACCGCAAAGACATTTTTGTCTCAAGTCGGAATTTTGATACGCCGTATAGAAATACAAAATCGGATAAAAAATGCTGCCTTATCTTTAATACGCGGATTTTCAAGCCAACCACTATGCAGGTTATGTTCGCAATATATCATTCCAGTATCCAAAAATATAAAATATTAATTTTGCTATGATTTTATTTTCCGATGTTTTCAGATTAGCAAATCACTGCTAATCCCTTTTACTTCTTGTTGTCCTGACTTGCTAAGTTGAAAAAGTATCACCCTTTTTTGGCGATGTGTTTTTTGAAGCTGTAGATGTAATGAAACTTGGACTTAAAAGCCGCTCAGACGATTTCCCGAGGATGGCGCCCTCAATTTTCTGACAATCATGTTTTTTTTGTAACTTAAAGCTTGTCCCCATACTAATCATTGTGTGAAATAGCTAGAAGCTCAAATCGCTGCCCTTCATGGGGCAAATCAGTTTTGTTTTAAAATCCGATCCAGAATTTTGGTTAATACACAGTAATCCTATGGACTAATCGAATACATGAATGTATACAGCATCAAAAGAAATATCCGATTCATCTCAAATTTGGAATTGGCATTTTTTTTTTTTTTTTTTTTAATTTTTTAGGTTTTTTCTTTTTTTAAAAATTACAATTTGAAATCTCTGAGTCAGCGTTTTAACCCTTACACAACTAAAGCTCACCAAAGGTCACTGTGTTAATTGAGAAAAATGCACTAAGTCCAGAAGTATCGATGACGTCATTAACCTAAGACTCATATGGCACGAAATCGCTGGCCGGACCAGCGACCCCAACCACCGTAGCGTGCTATCCCGGGTCATGGGCTTGGGGCCCGAAGGGCCTGTTTCGAATCCCACCCAAGTTTGCGACTTTTCTTGTTCCCCTCTTCCCTCACTTCCTTCAGCTCCCTCCGGGCGATAGGCTAGAACCGACGTCAGGGTTAGAGTTAGGTTCAAAAGACACCTCTTAGACATGTCTTCTTATGTCATAGAATCATAGACCCCTTGAATCCTAGGGAACCAAGTTAGACTTATAGCAGATTGCAGACATCTGAGATGTCTACAACTAGGTCTTAAGTTTTATTAGCTTAAAGCTATTGGACACAGGTTTTTTGAGAGCGCGCCCCCAATTTTCAAATTTGATATATTTTGCAACAGTTACGTTGGTAATTTGTCTAGGAAACTAAACGTGCGAACGAGAATGCTAAAAAATGCGTATTTATCACAAAATAAGCGTTTTGTAATGAGAATGGGGATCCAGATTGGCCTTCAAAAACTCAGAGCTGGAAATGCTACTTTATGTCCGTCCATGTGAAATAGTGCACCACCTCGAGCAAAATAACCTATAACTGACTTTGCCCGAACTATTAAACAAATAATGGATGAGCGAGACACGTACATGGCGCAATTCCCTGGCTATTTCATATTTCACATTGGAAGGCTGTTTCCAGCAGCCGTTTAATTATTATCAGGGGATTCCCCGATAATAATTATTCTAGTACAAATTCCTTCGTTTTGTGACACATCGACATTTTCCGACTTAACCATTCACAGGTATAGTTTACTAGCCCGTGCCAATGCAACCCGTGTAAAAAGATCTCCAAATTTTTAAAAATTGGGGCCGCTCTTTCTTCAAAAAAAGTTGGCTAATATTGCTTTAAATCAATATGGGGTGCACTTAACATAAGCATTGCTATTATGAAAATAGCTATCAGCTATGCTTACTAGGGTGCATTCAATTAAATTGGCAATTGCTTAGACATAATCTTCAATGTATTCAACTTATTTGCCTATACTACCGTAACTCGTAATTACCATTACTTCCTTATGTCTTACAAGTCCTCAGCTGGAGCTGAAAATAGAGGAAGTTCCTAATGGCTACTTATTTGTCTAACTTACTTTTAACTTTCAATATTAAGCCAAAGAATCTTAATTAATAGCTGTCCGTTCCAAAAATTTTGGATCAGGAGTTTATTATTCATTCTTGAGAGAATCTAATGATTTCAAATGGGGTAAAATAGCATCTGGGCAAAAATTTACACACATATTTAAAGTCTAAAAATAGTTTTACAGTTAGATTAGGCTAGTCAAATAATACAATGTTGATTATAATATTTGTTATTTTTGTGTAAACAATCATTTTAGTCAGATTGTTCTTTAAAAATCAGATCAATTGCTTAAACATTTAAGGATTCCCTATCCCAAATCCCTATGCATCAATTGTTAATCGAAACCAGCAATCACTAAGCAATTACCCGGGTTTCGCGGTTCTCAGGTTTTGCGGTTCCTTTGACCTTGAATGAACCCTGATGACCTTGTCATGACCCTCGGTCTCCGAGAAAATAGACGCAGTCAGACAGACAGACCGAGACACACTGACAGACCATATAGATTTTGCAGTTGTCAAGTTTCAGGAAGTCATGATTTGGCTAATTTTTCTATTGAAACGTACACCATTTTGTTTTCAGCCAAATCAAGCCCCTCCACACTCAGATATTCTCCATAATTGCTTAATAATAATTGGTTTTTTTATATCTCATCACAAAACCCTGTGTGTCATTTATAATTATGACTTATTTGTCTAAATTCCTGTATACACATTTATCTAATATTATTTAGATAATGAGTTCCATGCAGGAATTATTTAAATTTACCATTTTTCACATTAAAATGTTTTGTCCAAGTATCTGCCAGTTATTTGAGATAATATTTAGTTCAATTATAAAAAGAAAAAATGCGAAATGAGGCTTTTGTTCCTTTTTAAATAATTTCTTGTGTCACATACTTCACCGGGCCTACTTCAGGTCTACTAAAAATGCATTCCAATTGGCACAATAACGGGGTCATTGCCCACATCTCCTCTTATTTTAATCATGCATCTACCATCTAGTTCAGAGACTTTCAAGTTCTTTCAAGTTCAACCCCATGAATTCCTTCACACACAGATTCTTCCCAGATCCCATGAAAAATCTGTGCAAAAGTAGATGACTTACTTTGATATAGGATATACTTCCCATAGTTTGTTCTCCATAGGAAACCTTAATATACAGAATGGTTGTGTCTGAGGCCATGTTTGTTATCCAATAATAGAAAAAAAAAGTTTTAAAACTTGGCAAAAAACAATGTTGCTGCGTTAACAAATGACGCTTGGTAAACTAAGCTCATTGACTGACCCACTCGTTGGCTGACACAATATACCTATCAATCTCTATCTCGGCCTGTTGTGATTGTTAACAATTAGCGTCATGTTGTACGGTGAAGAAAACAAGCCCAAATATGTACGAGACGATCTATTTATGTCTTGCTATTTATTTAGAGACTTGCAACACAGTCGTTTTCAAAAAATAAATCAGAATTTTCAAATTCTGGGGGGAAATTGGATTGAGGGAATTTAACTATGTTTTTTTTTCAACGTGCGTGGGCAGCATGAGACAAAGAATTTTGTTTGGCCTAAGGAATACATAAATTTTCATTACTGACCACAAGCCATGAGTTGCACATAACCAGACATTTTTAAGGTAAAAACATCAAGAAAGTAATAAAGGTTTTGACAAATGAATAAATGACTTGATATACAGTCAAGGTTTCCTTTGAAGGCCTGCTACTGGTATCCTGGTAACCAGTACTACCTGTCCCAGGGCCGAGTTATCGGCGGCTAAACCGTCACCCCATTGGGTTTCTAAGGAAATCTGATGAGGGTGGTAGCTGTTATCCTGGTAGAATGAAAAAGAAGATCTACCTACAAGGGCGTCAGCTCTGGAGAGCTAATGGCGGCCATCCAGCACATGCTGCCTTGCATGGTGGGCGTGGTTGCCCAAAGGCTAGGCCTACCCCTGAAAACTGTGGATTGATGTCAGGAAGGGCATCCGGTCAATTATCTTTTGCTTCAATAAATCCTCACACAGCAGTATTGCTGAGGGTGAGGTGTATCCGGCCACCCCCGTTTAGACAAAACCGGATTTAAAACTTTGGTTTAACTATAACTAACTAACTTACAGAGACACTTACTGTATAGCTTTGATAGACACCTTAGCCGTCTGTTTGTTACACAGTACATGTTGTTGTATTTGTAATGCTGCAAGTTTCACAGCCCTGTCAAACTTGAGCTCATCGGCAAACCTTCCACCTACCACATCATTACAACACTGAACAAATAAAAAAAAACACCTTTTAATTTCATAACTGTAAATGTCCAGGTATCCTAAAGACTGGTTCAGATCTCTTACAGTCTGATTAATAATTTGTTGGACAGAATCGAACACATGTGAGCGTGGACTGCGTGAGCCAGGAGGACATCGCACTTCGTTTCGCGATGTGTAATTGGTGAAAGAATGCACCGAACCTCCGCATAGCTTGTGCGCTTACATGAGGTGTGCGTATCTCCTGTCCAAGTAATTTTTAATCCCATTGTAATTTACAGTACAGCTCTCATAAGTAGCAGGTTTTGGTAAAAAAAATCATAACTAATTTAAATATTTTGTAACCATTTACCACATTTTTCATTGATATAATAATAGTCGTAATAATAACAATAACGATAATCAGAGATGTAACAGAGGAGTTGTCCCATTTCCTGAAAATCCAAAATTTGAACCAACGGCAAGGTCAAATTTTAATGTATCATCTGGTGGAGCTCTGCGGAACATATTTTTTACGTGATTTTAAGGTACAAGACCCCTTTCTCCAAAATAAATTGCTATTTAAAACTTGGTTTTTGATGCAGTTCTACCTTTATCATTAACAATTTGATCTCAGAAATTGAAAAAAAAATGTGAAAAAAATTTAAAGTCTAAAAATAGTTTTACAGTTAGATAAGGCTAGTCAAATACAATGTTGATGATAATATTTGTTAAATTTTACATTTCCGGGAATTTTCGGAAAAGTTACATCTCTGGATAATAATGAATGTTTATATGGTAGTCTACAGAAAACACAGCACCTTAAAAAAGTGTAAAACTAAACAGAACAAAAATTAGAAAATAGCATAATTTACTAAAACAAGCAAGTCTGAATCTTCAAAATTATCAGAAATGTTTTGAGCAGCTGTTTGAAGACACAGGTGAACGATGCCTCTTTGACACTAACTGGACCATATTCTTCCTAATAAGAGCACAGAGTGTTAAGTCGGTCATTTTGAAAAGATGATAATTTTTTTGTCAAATAACTAAATTTGATAGGTAGGGGAAACTATTAGAAAATGGGTTCTTATTAATAATATTAACATTAATAATATTAATTATTTCAGAAAATCTTGCAAACACAGCATCTCATGCTAAAAATGCAGAAAGAGAATGAACTATTAAGTATAGTTCTTCGAACAAGATTCCAATCGTTTCATGTATATAAGTCTCTTCCACAGTACAGATTGTATGCGTCTTTGTCAGGCCAGAATTCTCTGGATTCGCATGACATTGTGCTGAACCCTGATCTCAATATCATAAATGCACAATGGATAAGGATCATGTTTTAATACAGTTGGAAGTCAATCAGTACACCATTTTAAAATCTATGCTTTGGGACACTCTAATTACCTGTCGATAGAAGTAGTCAAATGCCGTTGGGTCTCTGCTGAGAAGATCGTAAGCATCCTTGGGTACAAAGGTCACCCGGAGAAGACATTTGAGATGTTGACTGCCAGGACGAGCTGCAGTCTATAGAGGATAAAGTAAGATCATATTTCAGTTGTAATTAGAGAATAAAAGATAGGATTTGTTGTTTTGCCTATCTGAGTAGTGGATGCCGGCGCAGCCGGTATCCACTACGATAAAAATATTGGACTGCCCATCCAATATGACACGATATTAGACAGGCAAAACAACAAATCCTATCTTTTATTCTCATTCTTATTTAGTTTTGGTTGTTTTAATCACCGAAAATATTTTATTTCAATAATATTAGTTATAAAAGGGCAAAAATATTCCCCCGCTGTCAAAAATGAACCAACCCGTACTAGCTGCGTGCACTGCGTAACCATATACACGCGCGCGTAAACACTTCCGCGACGACGCACCTATATAATATTGGATGGCTGAGGTTGATAACAGAAAATATCGCCCGAGCCTAGATCAAATATCGGGCGAGTCGAAGACGAGCCTGATATTTTCTTGGCGAGGGCGATATTTTCTGTTATCAGCCGAAAAAAGCCATCCAATATTATTATTATTATGCAAGAAGAAGCTGACTTGACAAAAATAGTTTTAAAATGGCTTCAAAACTAATGAAAACAGAGTATTTGCTTGACGAGTTGCATGACCAAATGCCCAATATTTTTGCGTATTGTGCAGTGTTGGGCGGTACGCGCTAATCGTACTGTGGTATTGCACCACAGATGCATAATAATATCTAATATCGTCTCATATAAGATAGGCAACAACCAATGATATTGTGTGTTTGCTTACTAAACCCGCCCAGTGAATAAGAATAATAAATACAATCCCTCTGTTATTGTAAGAATACTTGTTTAAATGATAAGAATTTTAATATAAATCATTTGTGGCATTTGGGCTGAAATAAATGTACCTTTTCCATCACAAGCTGACACTAACACTAAGCTTTATTTTCACACACATTAGCTATATTGACTTTGCACATACACTTGCAACACTGTGGTTAAAGGGTAATTATAACATCTTTTCTCTCTTTCCCATCGATAAAATTATACAATGGAACCTTACAGGAGGTCCATGACAGGTATTTTGCACAATTAAAAGAGAGAAATCTGTTTTCTCGCCGAGCCAGGTTTCTTGACCGAATAACCTGGTTTTCAATTAAGAAACCTGGTTTCTCAAATTTGAAAAGCCACATTTTTTTTAAAAACTTGAGATTTTCAATCAATAAACTAGGTTTTTCCAAAATTTTACTTATCAAATTCAAAGAACTTGTTTTTTATATAGAGAAACCAGGTTTTTTTTTTAATTTGAAAAGCCAAGTTTTTGAAAGACTAGATTTCTCAAGCAATAAACTTGGTTTTTCAAAAACTTGGCTTTTCAAATTGAGAAACCTGGTTTCTCCATTTGAAAAACTTATTTTTTGGGGATTGACCAGACCAGTTTCACATTAATATAAATATGCACCTTTTGAACTATGCCCTTGGTAGATGAGCATGTAGCTAACAGCATACACAAACATTAGCCCTTCCCAATATATGCATTATTACGTCCCAGATGCCCAATGTAATCTGTTGAACTGGTTATAATTTCAATCAATTTACACCCACCCAACGCGGTTGAAGAATCAGCTTATACTAAAAGACCATGCAAGTACTCACATTGTATGGTATGACCTTGGCATTTCTATTATTTAAGTAAGGCCTTGTCTTTTCAAATTTGGTTTACTCCAATGGCTGTATTTAATCAGATCTTCAATCAGGCTTGTGTTAAGATGAAGATGATTCTTATCTATTTATTAGCTCAATGCACACACTAGTTGTGTCCACACGAAGGCTGAAACTATGGAGTTTCAAAACTTAGAGTGTTTGATTGGGGTTTGGTTTGGACTGTGTAGATTTGCATTCAGTGTTTTTTTTTTTTTACATTACGGGAAAGTTATTGAGGGTATAGTGGGGTTTTATCTCCCCCCAAAAAATTTGGGGTGAAGCACAAACTCCGATAACACTCCGTAGAGTTTTGGAGTGTCGTGCAGTGTGGGAGTGACCCTGCAATGCCATCTTTGTTGATAAATTCCTGTGTTTGAATATCACGTGCGAAAGGCCGTGGCTTCCTTGACTTCAAGTCTTCACTCCGATAGGAGAAGCGGAGGAGAATGGTCAGTGGGATGAGTTTAAAGTCTCGGCCATCGTGTGGAAACAACTTGGAATGAGTCAAAAATAATTGATTTACTTTCACACTTTGGAGGTTTTTTGACCGACTGAACCTGCTACTTTGTTAAAAAGCCAAATGTTATTATAATTGTGTAACTTAAAGTGAACTTCATAGATTAGTGGGGGGAATCTAGCCTTGTTCAAGGCGCTCTAACAACAACTTCATTCATTGGTTTACACGTCTGATATAAATCATGTCATCATATAAGGAGTGGAGCAATATCCCCTTCAAACTAAAAATGGTGAAAATTTTCACTCTTTAAACACCTAATTTGCGTCTCCAATTTCACATGGCCCATGTTCCATGCTTCCACTAACAAATTCACATAATTTCACATCCAGCAAAGCAATGTCATCAAGGCTGTCCGCTCCTGAGTAGCCAGCCACGAACCTGACCATACAACAGGTGGTTTGTGGTTTTATACCTAGACTAGTAGGATCATGGATCCAGCCAGTGGGCACAACAGCCCACCATGCAGTGTACCATTTTTTATTGTTTAATCTTTCTCTAGACAGGGTAGCCCTAAAAATGCTACAGCACTGATTTCAAAACCTGAAAATAAATGTCAAATTATGTAATTAATGTCCACTATTACACTAAAGTGTGAAAAAATGACAAAGTTTGTATGGTTCTTAGCAGTCAGCCTCGATTAAGGCTAGTAGTGATCATAACTTCTTCTCCTTTGCCCCTAGTTCTAAAGAAAACCCACACAATCATATTTTGAAAATTTAAATTGGTTTTACAAATTCTGTTTTAATTTTTATGAGTATTTCTGTATTTCAGTTCTCCATAGGCCATTGTGTTAATTGAATTGTCCGGATCTGGATATATTGCTCTAGTTTCATAATAAATATATATCTGCTTATTTCTTGGAGTTGTTTGTTAATCAGACAGTTGGCAAAAATAATTATTTTATTCCTTTCTTGACCAATGACTCCCCTTAAATCAAGTTCCCATGGGCTAGTGGAAATATTCTGGTTCAATACATAGTCCAATTAGTATGTTTTAATTTACTTTTATCCCATCTCTCTAAGATAAATCGTTTTTGAGAAATCCTGGACACAACGGCAACATATCGTTAAAATTTGCTTTGGAGATATCGGCGATTTAGTCTAGAAACCCTGTTGTTTAAGTTTTAATATATTTTAGAAATGCTCTTTTACTTTTGTTATCAATTAGAAAATAAGTGCTTGAATTTTACAAATAATAGTGGAAATTAGAGATCAAAAGCTCATTTACTTTTTTGAGATTAAAGTTTTTCAAGTAACAAAAAAAATAAATATCGCAGCTTGAGAAAAAAATAAAATACATAAGAAATATCATAGGAAATTTCCATTTGCGAAGTTACATTTTCGACCATAACTTTTGAACGGAAGCTCCGATTGATGTCAAACAAAAAGCAATAGAAAGGTATTATTTTCCTCAACTTTAATTTGTAATATTTATTTGTAGCCCTCCAAAGGGGTAATTCCACCTTAATCAGACATTTAGCAATAAATACAAGCACAAATCTTACTTTGTTGTAAAAATTGAGGTTGGCTTCCCTCCAAATCACCCCAAAATTGATACCTGAATCTCAACACCAATATACTTGTGATGGGCTGTTTATATACAAACTTCAAAACTGACTTCTTTGATAATGAGAATAACTAACTTCAAAACAGACTCCTTTGGTTGAGTGGATTTGATGAGAAAGTAGCGTGGTCTAGCAGTTAAGCTTACCTCTGGAGCGAAGGGTAATCGGTTCTAATCTCAGTGGGGCAACTTCCTGGATTTAATTCGGGAACTCAAATTTGTGATTTAATTTGTATTAACAGATATTTTTATTTTTTTTATTTTTATCATGCCACATATAAGAAGTTCATATCTACAAATCCATTGGTGAGACCAAAACCAGTTACACAAAATTTGTGTTCACATCAGTTTGATGGATCATCACTGACCATGAACATGTTTACATGCAACAAAAACTTGCCCCTGCAATTTAATATTTTCCTGTCATTCACAACATACCTGTCTGACACACTCATCATCTTGTAGTATGGTAAGCTGTTGATGGGTTGGGTTGCGAATGTCCTGTACTACCAGTGAGAAATACTCCATGCATTTGATGCCAAGTTTCTCTTGTAGATTATGTAGCACATCCTAAGATATACACAGAGAAAAAACAAAGTGAGACTGATAGATTATGATTCACCTTCAACTTATCCTGCTAAACTCCATGAAATCTGAAGGATTAAGTGACATCAATCTTATGACAGCTACTTGTGTATCTGGTGCACCTGTTGTCATGCATGATACTTACACATCTTAATCTTAAGTGATAATGTAATAATAATAATAATATTTAATTCTTATAACGCGTGACAAATCCACCGAAGTGCTCAGGGCGCCGCTGTGGAGCACCTTAGGCTGCTACAACACAACAAGTAAATCCAGAATGACAAGGAAGGCTTTATGGGAAGAAGTCCGATTTTAGATGCAGGAGGAAACCAAAGTTCTCGGAGAAAACCTGCTAGGACGGGTATGGATCGGCAACCAAATTCACTTACGACACAGGATCCACAGGGGTTTGAACCCAGGCCGCATTGGTGAAAGGCGAGTGGATGAGCCACTACACCAGCCCGCCCTTAAAATGAAGGTCAGGTTTGCATGTAATTAAGGCATTCAAAACCTGCGGCCCGATGGAGGATCGCTTATTTGACTAAAGGTTGTCAAAGAGAATGTGTTAGGTATGAATTGGTCATGTTAAAAAAGACTGACTTCGTTACGATTGCTAAGGTCATTCTAAAAAGATGTTTTACTATAAGGATATAGTTGCAAAGGTTTTTATTGTGAATTTGGTTGCAAATATTAAACATAGAACAACTTTAAAAATCACACTTCAAATGTAACAAACAATATTTTGAAAATTGGTAATTATGTCCATCTACGTTTGTTTGCAAATTTTAATCTAACTATAGATTGTTTGGAACAACTCTGCTGTACCCCTCTCAACAAAATTCTTTAAAAATTGCTTGAGGTAAATTACAAAATTCTAGGGTGCATGTGTGACACAAAAACATGACAAATGCTAAAATTGAACATGGCTTCAATGTTTATTGAGCTCTACACCAAATAGATTACTGCTTTGTCTTTACTAAGGATGCAAGGTAACATAATAGTGGACAATTACACTGTTTTCTTAACTCACCTTGACTGTAGTCTTGCTGTCGTACTTGAAGGATTTTGTCTGGCCATTTTCAAGGTACACTTTGAGTACATTTGGAACAATTACACTGTTTTCTTAACTCACCTTGACTGTAGTCTTGCTGTCGTACTTGAAGGATTTTGTCTGGCCATTTTCAAGGTACACTTTGAGTACATTTGGAAGATACACTAAACTTGGAGGCACTTTTCTACTTTGCTGTGAAAAAGAAAACAAATATACAGTTATTCTGAAAATTGATTGGGAAAAAAAATTCAATACTGATTGTTACCTAGCAACCAGGATACTTGGACATGAGCCAGGGTAATTAGACATGAGCCAGGGTAATTAGACATGAGCTAGGAGCAATTAGACATGAGCCAAGACAATTAGATAAGAGCCCAGGGCAATTGCCAATGAGCCAGAGGAAATTAGACATGAGCTAAGAGCAATTAGACATGATCCAATGATAATTAGACATTAGCTAGGGGCAATTTTACATGAACAAAAAAAAAAAAAAAAAAAATTTTCTTAACTCACCTTGACTGTAGTCTTGCTGTCGTACTTGAAGGATTTTGTCTGGCCATTTTCAAGGTACACTTTGAGTACATTTGGAACAATTACACTGTTTTCTTAACTCACCTTGACTGTAGTCTTGCTGTCGTACTTGAAGGATTTTGTCTGGCCATTTTCAAGGTACACTTTGAGTACATTTGGAACAATTACACTGTTTTTTCTTAACTCACCTTGACTGTAGTCTTGCTGTCGTACTTGAAGGATTTTGTCTGGCCATTTTCAAGGTACACTTTGAGTACATTTGGAACAATTACACTGTTTTCTTAACTCACCTTGACTGTAGTCTTGCTGTCGTACTTGAAGGATTTTGTCTGGCCATTTTCAAGGTACACTTTGAGTACATTTGGAAGATACACTAAACTTGGAGGCACTTTTCTACTTTGCTGTGAAAAAGAAAACAAATATACAGTTATTCTGAAAATTGATTGGGAAAAAAAATTCAATACTGATTGTTACCTAGCAACCAGGATACTTGGACATGAGCCAGGGTAATTAGACATGAGCCAGGGTAATTAGACATGAGCTAGGAGCAATTAGACATGAGCCAAGACAATTAGATAAGAGCCCAGGGCAATTG
>JAMKCH010039846.1:0-37574 GCA_023653785.1 Ophioderma brevispina
ATAGTTGTGATTGGTCGGCAGGTGACAAGTAGGGAACAGTTACTCAAAATATCCGTTTTTGTCATGAATTTCAACACCAGGGCAGCGATTGTTTTTGTCCTTTGATTTCTTCTAAATTGTTGTAAGATTAACTTCACATGAAAAGGTACTGTATTGATGTAGCCACTGTTTGGCGACGCGAACGAACAAACAAGGTTTTTTGTAAACATGAACTCTGGTACAAGTTCCGGAGGAAATGGGCACCAAACGAGAAAGATGCATTTCGGGGATCGTACAAATGTCTATGCAGGGAGTAAAGCAGGGATCCTAAATTAAATCGGGATAGGACATCGATCAAGAAGTGGAGGCATACTGCTTGAAATCTGTAGCTTATGCCAACGCGGTAGTACGTGGCGCTGTGGTGATACAGCATCTCCGGTCATACGTCACTCTGCATAAATTTATTAGCTAATTGGTAGCTTATCCAAATTGGTGGCCGCTATCAATATCGATATCGAAATCGTTATGGGCATTTGTACACAGGGCACCCGCCTGGTAAAGGCACTATCAGTGATTTGCTAAAATAGAAAATCGGAAAAAATCAATCAAAAATCAAATTTTGCATGTCTTAACAATACGGGTACCCCCACATGACCATGCAAGTAATAAGGACCTGAAGCAACCTATAAGTAACAAAATCGGTATTTTGGTATTACTGTCCTACTGACATTACGAAAACGCGTAATTGAATGGAGGAGTCATATCTTTGACAATGCTGTTCGTCTTTTTGGCAATTGTTCAGTTGAAAAGAGTAATTATGAGACTTAGATTCTTTCCTCAATTTTAGCATTCCTGCAAATTTCAAATACTTTGACTATTTCCGTGAATCACGATTAGGTCTTTAGAATTGGCACCTCAGGAATTAAACTGCAGCTCCCTTGTGCTAAGAAAAAAATGGTTGCTAATGAAAGGTATCAGCAGGGGTTGAAAAAAATGTAATTCCCGGGAAGATAGGCACATTTCTCACAGATTGCCCAACTATATCTAATGTAGAAAATGGCCCTCAAAGGCCATAATTTCCTCCCCAATGGCCACATTCCTGGGAAGGAGCTTCCACAAATTCCCCACTTTGCGAGGCCATGTGGATCCGCAAATCAACTACGGACAATGCCGAATCTTAAGCTCATTTTTGCAAATTACCATTGTGAAAATTGATCTAGCTCAAATGACTGTGACCAGTAATGACTCTTGGTTGCCAAGGTCCAAGGAGTTAAGATGCATTTGGTTAGTAGGCAAGAGTCACTACGTAGATTAGTTCTCCATTGTAACTACTATATGGTGAACACCTACAACAGCCCAGATGAGAAAAAGTAGACACTACTTGGACCATATGAATCAACGAGCCAATTCATGTAAATTGGCTCTAAATCCAAATTAACTATAATGCTAACCTGGACAGGTTGTAGAGAAAGGAGACTGGCATTATGGACTCAGTACAAGCAACGAGTATGGCTGTTTAGTGATGCATCGGAATTCAGCAGGACTTTACAGATAAAGTGCACTTATCAGGAGTTTCCTTAATTTAACCATCTGACACAATTTTTTTCTGACACACTTAAGAATTTGAAAACTTGCAGAATAGAGCACCGTGTATTCTGTGTAGGGTTTCGAATTCATCAGTGTGTCAGAAAAAAAGTGTTTCATATGGTTCAGGTTTACAGAAACTCCCCTTTATCCGTAAAGACTGCTGAATTCTTCAGGTCACTAAACAACCATGCCCACAAGCATCTTGTCATGAACTCTGAGAATATTCTGATTATCACAGATGGCTTGTCGTATTGTTGGTACATGTATTTCCATTGTGGTACAAACCAGTTTGGCCCCTCCCCCCAAGTCTACATGTTTTTTAAAAATTAGTCATTTTTTTTATTTTTTTTATTTTTTTTATTTTTTTTCAAATGATTTAAAATGCATCTTAAAATGCATTGTTTTAACCATTCACACTCACATTTAAACTGCACAAAAAAAAAAAAAAAAAAAAATAACAGCATCTTTGAAATTCTACAACCAATATTTGACCTCAAATTACGCAGGCTGTACTAATTGCAACTGCTTTAAGACACTTCCTTTTTATTGAATCACTAGCTTTTCTGATTACGAAGGCATGAGGAGGATGAACGTTTCCACTTCAAGAAGCCAAGTTGAAAAGTATTTTCCGTATACATAACCAAAGAATACGCCCATTGAATGAGAGTAATCCTAGTAAATGGATTACAACATTGACCTGGCTCCTTTTTCTCATCTTGGTCTACTTTGCTTAACCTCCTGGGCACTACGGACTACATGTAAATAGTGGGAGGTTTTTTGCACAACCGACCCCTCTGACGACACATTTTTCTGACACTTATGAATTCTGAAACCTTAACAGAATAATCATGTGCTTTATTCCGGGAGGGAAGGGTTTTCCGAAAATTCATAAGTGTGTGTCAGAAAAAAAGTGTGCAGAGGGCCATGTTTTACGGAAACTCTCCAACCACAGTCTGTCTGATTGGCTCATTACAGGACTCGGATTGAGAGAGCCTCTGAGAAACCAGTCAAAAGATGCTTCATATCTGTGTAAACCACACCACAATTCGTACAAATATTTCTGATTTTGCTTCAGTTAATAAGATAGACATTCTCCAGTGACCAATAAATTAAAATTGTGCTTAGATACCAATCGATAGACGGTTTAGTGCCCAGTGGCGTTAAACTTAAAGGCTGACTCAGAGATTCAAAAATATATTTTGTTGTGTGTAAGACAATTAAAAAATAATTAATCATCAGAACTAAAGATGTCACCTAAAATGCTTAATCCAATCCAATTCCAATTAATTATGTATATTGAAAACACGTTTTGTTGAAAAATTAGTGTGGCACCTCATCGGGAAATCTCTGAGTTGGCCTAAGTGTTCATTCATGGAAATGGTGCATTTGAATGGACATTACTGTCCATTATTAGTAGGCGGTTAATGACATAATGAAATGAAATGGCTTACTGTTGGCCGGTACTGTATAGTGTGACAAAATTGTAAGAACATTCACCAATATTGGTTGAAGTGAAGCTTGAAGCTGTAGTCATTTCAATAAAAAAATGTCCAAAATAAAAAGTTGCAGTTTAGTCAACAATTCAAAGGGCACTCCTTAGGCACATGTTGTGAAACACAAACTACCTTCAAATCAACAAAACCCATATGCATACATGTAATTTTGTCTCTTTGCATTCAAAAAATGCTTACCCGATTACACAATAGGGTTGCAATTAAGCAAGTGAGGTTGTCAAAATGCGCAGACATGAAATGAGCGGGTAAATTGCCACGTTAATTATTTCTTGGATTTCTATCATCAGAGACAATTCCTACGATTGGGTTGGCAACAAAAGTCCAGCCATAAAATGAGATGATGGTGCTTTTAACATCCATTCTTTGGAATGTGTGTTGGGCTAGGTCGGAGGTCAAGCCGATATGAACACAAGACTCGGTGTATCCGTACAGTTGGATAGTGTGTCAATTTTGAGACTCAAGTAAATTGCTCATAGGGATCAATGCCGGATATGACCAGGACATGGTATATTGCAGTATCAGAATTCATTTGGGGATCGATGAGGACTATAAGTCACTACAAGCTTTGAATTCGGCCATTCTAACCCAAGAAAAAGCACGCAAATTAGTTAATCACAAAATCATTTGTCTATTATTTTACTCGTGAAAAAAACAAGCTTTACAAAGGAGAATTTATTATATGTTATGAACAGCTCATTTGCTTAGAAGTTATCGTTCTTGAAACTTGTTTTTGTTGCCAAACGTATAGACGGGTCTCATTTCTGTTTTGAGTCATTCTGGACTGCCTAAGGCATGGATTGTGTATGTTCTTTGTTTGATCCACTTGGGCAGCCAGTAGCATGTCTTTGTGCAAGGTATTAGATTTGTGCACATGCCATTGCTGCCACCCAGCTGGCTCAAACAATGAACACAAAAATCTACAGCCATTGCAGTCTCAAACGGACATAATGCGGCTTTTGCTCAGTTTCAATGTGCATTACACATCTAATAATAAGAATACGATATTTGTATAGTGCTTTTTCTAAGATTCAAAGTGCAAAAAAAAAAGCCTATTATTAATTACACTTGCCATCAGGGGAGGAATTGTCAACAATAATTTGACTTCATGGGCCCGGCAGCCCGGCCAAGCGCACATCCCCATCAGCACATAGATTGTATAGTGCCATAACAGCTCCCCAGATTTCGCTTGGGGCGACTGTGATAGTGAAACCCATATGAATTTTTGTGACATTTTAGCAGAAATTGTCATATCATTCACAATTTGATTCCATTGCAATTGTTGACTATTCATTGGCAACCAAAATCAAAACCCAACAAATGTGGTAGGGTAGGTTGTATACCACGAAACATCACTATAAAAAAGTCATGATTTGTGGAATTATTAAGGCACATCCAGTGTATTGAAGGCTATGAGTCTGTGGTATTACTCCGTGCAGTGACGTCAGTGTGATATTGTTGGTTCGAAAGAGAATCGTTGTGACGTCTTGAACAGTGACGGGCTTTTACGCGTTGTGCACAAAAGACACCATTTTTGACGCGGGCATAGTTTAGGTAACATCACTGCACAGAGGTAGGACTGTCAGGAACACTACAAAAAATTTACGATTGAATATTTGACATTGAAGTCAGAAGTTTATATTTATTCATGATAAGAGCAACATAAAAAGTAAAGAATAAACAAATTGTAAAAACAACTTTATTTTGACGCAGTTTGTAATTTGTGTAATTTGTCTTATCTTGTCTTAATTACTAAATGTGTGCAGAGTTTAGAATGGACATTGTTATTGATTCCACTGCATCACCTGAATAATTAAATATACGGATATTGTTGAAAATCTTGTTGTAGATGTGTTTTTTTCCAGTGAAAGAGCATTTTGGTGATTTGAAAGTTTACCACCCTCATTTTGGAATGTGTTTCATTGAAGCTTATTTGTTGCATTTTTGTTCAATGGTGTTGATGATATGATCACGTGTTTCTATACAGTGCTAGGCAAACTGCTGCAGGCATACTAGGGGATCATCAAGCCTAAAAGGCTCAAAATAAGGTTGAGCCCTACTCAAGATACACTAAAAGATCTGAGAGGTTTTTTAGGTCAATGCGAGGGTGCTGAGTTCAAATCTGCTGCATGCAAAAGTGAAAGTTGGTGGAAAGTGTTGAAATTCGGTTTTTTAAAGGGACACTACCGATTTTATGATAAACGAGCTTTTTTAATACGATACAAGTATGCACATCTTCAAGGAAATTTCAACGTCACATAATAGGTCAGGATATTAACTTTGTTTGATTTTTTTATTAAAATGTATGAAAAACCTCTTCTCTACGCTAAATGATTTAAACGGTTCTACTGATTTAATATCAGAAAAGGTGAAGTAAAGCACTAACGTTGGGTGAAAATTATTTGCCACTTAACAACCTTTACACATGGATGGTGTGGTGACAATTTCTAACAAGACAGCATCAGTACGAATAATAGAAGAACTAATAATTCTTTCAAGAAAACTATAAGTTCTATTTGACAGTCAAATAAGACTTGACTCCAGTCTGTCTTCAAGTGAGTGCCTCTTTTAGTTACACCCACCTTTTTTACCGTGATGACAACGAGTCTTGATTTGCTTATAATTTCATGATCTTCAGTCCTAAAAGGTCCTGGGGCAACTGCCTATTTGAAGTGACGGTTATGTGGCTCGGCCATCAGGTGAAAGAGGGGCCTTTCAGGTAAAATATGCACCAAAAAAGAACGGGGCCATTCAGTACAACAGCCTGAATAAGAACTGGTGTCATTCAGTATGTAAACTTTAAGAAGGGGGCCATATTGAGGTAACAAACCCAGTTCAATAGGAAGTATGTCTCTTCCAGAGTTCAATTGCCATGAAATTATAAAATTGTTCGAAAATGTGCGCGTAGCTGTGTTCAAATTTTGACAATTGTGGATGTTGAAATTGTTTAAAAAGTGGATACTTTTATGGACCCTTTGCCAAAGTTGGGGCGCAGGAAAGACGAAAATGGGGGTTATTGAGTATCTGACGAATTTACAAAGCGGGTTTTGTGGTAAAAGGTAATATGACAGCAGCACAAAAAGGGATCATCATTGTGTACAAACAATGTTAGCAAAGAGGGTCTAAAATCTTTGGTGCTCCCCCACTACCACCACCACCGGGAAGGTGGAAACTGTAAAATGTCTTTAATGTTACGGCCTTCATTTTTACAGTGCCTCTGACTCTGGGCACAAGGCAGAAAACTGGTTTTTAGCAGCAACTGCAGACTTGTCCCCATGGTATTTTCAATGATGGAATGATAATACCAATTGTTTTGGGCAACTGAATCATAGCATGCAGTTGTGCAAATACCAGTTGTTCTGTCTTGTTGTCAGGTCCGGGGCCGGTGGGGGGGGGGGGGGGTAGGACCTACTGCTCAGATTGGGCTCGGGATTCCCATCCTAAAGGTACCGTCACACATACGACAGCCCCCGACCCAACCTCTTCCCACTACACAAGAACCACCTTTTTTTTTCATTTTTTTTTCGGCCACAGTTTTTTTCAAACTTGCAAATTTACATTTTTAATCCCGACCAGGGATGAAAAGTGATCGAGGTTTCCCATTCGCAACGAGACAAGGGGTGCTGAAACGCCTAGAGGTATGCGACAACATCATGAACAAGATTAATCACCACTTGTTCAGGCCCCGATCAGTCCACGACCTTGAAACGACGGCACAATTTGTGACTGGGATCGCTGTCCAGATACTGCTCGTCGTTGTTCGCCGAGTTGTTCCACGCCAAGAAAGGTAACAGTCACATAGAAGACAACCTCCGACGCGACCGACCTCTACCCAACTACACAAACACATATAGGCAGTCTTGTTCAAACTTAAAAACTTAACAAGACAAGAGATGCTCAATCGCCCAGCATTAGGCGACGGCATCAAAAATCAACAGATCAAGCATGGCACTTGGTTCAGTTTTCCAAATCAGTCGCAAGACCTTTAACATGACAGCACACTGTTGTGACAGTTGTCCTGTCACGACCTTCCGATTCCAAAACCCGCCACGATTTTTTTTTAAGCTGCAAGAAAAATTGTGGCCGGTTTTGTCAAATTTGCCACGTGCTTCCAACCACACAAGACTGCTGAAGACTGTACAGGACACTCCCAGACTTGGCCAAAACTACCCCTGAAAAAGGAAAATTACAACGATTTTCGAAAAATGACCAATAGGCAACCCAATTTTGTGAACAGTCTGGAAGCGGTTTTTCTAGCAAATCTCTATTAAGAACTACAGAAGTTGTACAGACAATCCCCAGACATTGTCCAAACTCCAATATCAAAAGGAAACACTGCTCACGATTTTCGAAAATTGGCAAATCAGTCACCAGTCTGAGCATCTGTAAGTGGTTTTTCTAGCAAAAAATCAGCTGTGTGACTGAGCCGTAAGATAGTCACACAGAAAACCAGCTCCTACCCAACCACTCCCCACTACAGAAAAAAAAAAAAAAAAAAAAAAAAAAAAAAAAAAAGCAACAAGGAACCGCATCTTTTTTCAAAATCGCTAGCGTCCTTGTTCAAATTGCAAAATTTACATTTTTAATCCCAACGAGGCCATGATTAGTTCTGCTAGTATCCCCGTCTTCAAAGAGACAAGGGATGCTGAGTGAAAGGAAACGCCGAGCATAGGACACAGTCATCATTGGAATCAATAAGATCCATCATGTTTAATTGGCGACGCCATTTGTTCAGTCCCCGATTAGTCGCCGACCTTGGATGAATGACGGCACAGGTTGTGAAATGTCGCTGTCAAGGCTACTGCTCACGATTGGTCGTCGAGTTGTGGACGCCAAGAAAGGTACCGTACATGAGGGACAAACCCGCGACACGATCCCAACCTCTTCCAATCACAAGACAACAGTTCTTCAATCGGCTTGCAGTCTTGTTCAAATACAAGATAAGGATGCTCCACTCGCCGAGCAGTCGGCGATCAAGCATGTCACTCTTGTTCGTTTTCAAATCAGTCGCAGAACCCTATAACACGACAGCACAAGTTCGACTTCAAGACTGCAGTCGGCACTTATCTTCTATAGTACCCGAGTTTAGTCGCCGATTACTGTAAAAGGTCCAGTGGGCTTGCATTTTTCTCCCGCTTGGAGCAGATTCATTGCCGACAACTTTCCAAACTACACACAACCATCATTGATGCGCAACCAACTCATCGGGTACCGCTTCCAAACCACTCATGTTTTCATGCCGAACTTCCCGATTCCAAAACCCGTCACGATTTTTTTAAGCGCAAGAAAAAATCGTGGCGGGGGTTTTTAGTCAAATTTGCACGTCTCACGACCAAACAAGACTGACGAAATGTACAGGACCGGCCCAGACTTGCCAAAAAAACCTACACCTGAAAAAGGGAAAAATTACTCACGATTTTCGAAAAAACGGCCAATCGGCACCAGTCTGGAGCAGTGGAAGTGGGTTGATAGCAAAAAATTCGGCTGTATGACTGAGCCTTTTAAGAAAAATGCTGTCGTTGATTAGTCTGTTTTTGCTGATTATGTTCAGTGGACCATATCTGAGAACCTCAACCAAAATGAACAATTATTTTCAGGCTGAACCTTTTAGATCCAGTGGTGTTGTAACCAGACATTTTCATTTGGGGCCGGGGAGGGAGGGCAGAGGGCAAAGAGCATGGGGGGGGGGGGGGGGCAGAAACCACCCATTCCCCAATGAATCTGTAATTGCCTTGCTTCATGGGGCAGAAGGAAGGGGGAACTTCTATCTGGGGGCCAATTCCCCCGCTGTTACTTCACTGTTTGGATCTTATCTTTATATTGCCCTTTATTTTTTCGAACTGAATGAATACTCTACGCAGTTATAATAGTTCTTAAATAAGATAATTATTATGATGTAGGTGAAATGTTCTATGAAAAGGGGGGAAACGATAAGTTTGTGAAATACATTGTAACCATTATTCCCTCGTGTTACAATAATTATGATTTTAAAATTTACAAAGTTTAAACAGATAATGAGCTGGTGAAGTGATTGTAGTTTGTCGAGGGGAGGAGAACCATTTTCTTCAGAAATTGGGGGGAATGAAAAAAGCTGGATATGTCCCTTTTTAATAGGGATCACAAAAAATGAATGTTGTAGAACCTGACATTTGATGGGTCTCAACAAATTTTTTGATTGCTATTTATACCAAACCCACTTTTAAAAGCACTTAAATAAATACTCTAGACACTAAACAAGTTTTCTGACAGTTTTCTTTTAATTACTATTAACTTGGTAAACAAGTAATGAAATTACTGAAGATATGATAAAACCACATTATCTTTTTGGAAACTGGTGAAAACATACGATCCTTCTTTGGAGAGAAAGTCATCAATTAAAGGGACAATATTTGAGCAGAACAGGGTAAACAAAATCCCTTAACGCTTTTATACAACTCTAACTTGTAATATTTTTTTTCAATTAATTTGTAAAGAGAAGAGTGCCTATTGACCAGTTTTAGAAAAACATTACATGATAATCAAGGCAGCCCATCTACAGAGAGCACCTCTATGTGCTCTCAAATATTTATTTCCCTTGATAATCCTTGTTTTTTCAAAAAAACTAGGAAAAATTCAGTATTTCCTTTAAATCAACTTTCCACCAAACGTGGGTGATTTTTGTCCTATGGTGTATATTCAGATAGCTCCCTCAAATTCACCTATACACTTCCTAAAACCTTTTAGTATATTAATGGATCTTGGGCATTGTTTGCTAATGCTATTTAAAAATAAATAAGGACAATCGGGTAATTCCCCTTTAAGATCCACTTTCCACCAAGGTGGGATTTGTATGTCATTTGAAATCAACCGCAAATTGACAAAACACTTCTTAAACCCTTTAGTCAAATTATTGGACGTGCACATGGTTCATAAAGCTCTATATTTAAAAAAATAAGGACCAAATCAGTAATGCCCCTTGAAAATCCACTTTCCACCAATTGACAATTTTGCATGGTGCATATTTGGAATCAGCACTCTTGAAGTGTCCAAAAACATTTCTTACATTGCACTCAAATCAAGTGTGGATATTGCGCATAGTGATAACGATACATAAAAAATAAGGTAAATCGGGGAATCCCTTTTAAAATCCACTTTTCAACCCAATGTGGTGATTTTTGTATGTGTCTTTTGGAAATAGCCACCCTAAAATTGACATAAATACAATTCTTAAACCCTTTAGTCAAATTAGTGGATCTTGAAATGGTTTCATACAGCTATATTTAAACACAATAAGGAAATCGGTTAATGCCCTTAAAATCCACTTCCACCAACTGCAATTTTGCATGGTTGAATAGTCGGAATCATCTAGCACCTTCAAAAGTCCAAAAACACTTATCAAACAATTTTAGGTGTATATTGAGTAGGGTTCCCTCAACTATGCCACCCATGGATCCCCTTAATACATACACAGCCAATTTCTTCATGGTAGTACAAGCAGCTACTACCGAGTTGGAGTACCTACTCACTAGCACGACACTCGGGCCCCAGTCAGATTCCGGGTATTTACGCATATAGGACGGAATGTACACCACAAAGGCTGTCTCCCCCATCGTGGGAGTTGCTACGTGGTTGTTACACAAGCCTCAGTGCGGCGCGGTATTTCTCCATGGCAATGTTTTTTGTTTTTTTTTTTTAGATATTTTTGGCATATATTTGCATTTTTTATTTTATATTTGCAGTAATATGGGGGTTTTTTGGATGATCCCATTGGATTAGTAATGATTTTCCTAAAAAACAGTTCAAAAAATGCTAACAGGAACACGTTTATTTATAGAGCCTCATTCATGAAATTTTCATCCCACTCTCAAAAAAACATTGGCATCGTAGTGGAACCGCAGAGTAGAACGGGTAGCTTCGTGTCTACTACGGTACTGTCTACACAACATCCACCTTCTCCACATAGTGGGCAACTACAGGGGTAGCCCGGGGTGGTGGTACAGAAGAGTAGGCCACCATCACTGTTTACATTATAACTGTGTACTTTGTAAGCCGTATCTTGCAGCTACTGCAGTGCAACTAGCCCAGTGTTACTGTGCAGTAGCTGCCTGGTTATAGACATGTGTAGCTGCAATATAGGTACCACGTGAGAAGAAAATGGCCATGTTGTCGGGGACAGAATAAGGGGACCAATTCCACGTACGAGTATTTAATTAACGGTTACAGAACTAATATACCATAACCAATTATCGAACTGTCAAGCGTATAAAAAGCAGAAAAGTTACTTTTGTGAAATATGTCTGTGATTAAAAATACAGCGTTCACAAAGTAGTGATGTCTGCCGTCGTGGTTTGTTAATGGGGCCAAGGGTCACAAAGGTCCATGAGGTCACCAACGTGGGGTCATTACCCAAAAAATCAGGAAAGGGTGCGCACCATGTAGAAATGGGCAATCATATTTAGGGTTAACAGTTGGATCAGCATTTTACCAGACACTACCAAAGCAATCCCCATGTGCCCTCGTTGCAGACGACACAAGAAAGGATTTTATAAATGAAGCATTTTTTAAACTTTGAAATCATTATTTGTTTTAACAAACCCACAACCCAAACCATGACATTCAAACAAACCAGTAATGGTCCTTGCCTTGCTGATTGACAGGACTATACACTATGTGTAGTGGTCGCCTAATTCTGCCCTGGACTGCTAGGAGTCTGGCCCCCATGGGCAATATTGAAAGAGATGGGCACACTGGCAGGTTAGCTTTAGCTCTAGTTGTTCTCAGTTTAATTTAGTGGGTGTCCCAACGGGCACTATACTGCAATAATACCACCAGAGTATCGGTGGCGTTTTCTTAGGAAACGAGTTCGTCCCTGATTGGGTGAAATTGCTAAGATCTTGAGTCAAAAAACATTGATGAAAGAATGGGGAGTAGTTAGATTAGAGCATATTCAAAATCTATATGTGTGGAGCAGATGTCTTTGTAGAAAATACTGTAGAAATTCTTTCAAAGGTTGTTTTATGCTGGAGTATTGCATTCATGTGAAACCTGCAGTGATGAATGAACTGCAAATTGTGACCAGCACTTGAAACGGCACCTTATGCGGTCAAAACCGATATCTCAATGCAATTCACAAACGTAGGCCGGTGCTATTGTGAGGCGAGATATTTATGAGCTTTCATTACTGTTTGATCATGCCATTCTTTGGATAGGTTCGTGATTACTTTCTCAAAATTCAAGGTACTGCTACAGTGGATTCGGTCTGACCTGCAGAACCGCTCTTTTCGTGTGTGCATTGGGGATGCCAATTTCAAAACAAGCATCACTCCCTTTCGGTCTTCCTCAGGGTCTGTGGTCGGGCCTCTCTTTTTCATTGTACCACTACTATCGCATCAATATCATCGGAAGAAAAATTGCTTACCACATGTAAGCTGATGATGTGCAGCTCATTGACATTTGATCCTAAGATTGATGGTGGGTGATGCCAAAATGCTGTCAAAAGACTCGTCTCTTTGTGTATTGATGAAAGCATGATGTGCGCGGGAACAAACTCCAACTAAATGATGAAAGACAGAATTTTTGTTAGCATGTTCATCCTATTACCCAAGTCATATCAAAGATATTACCATCCGGGTCGGGACGGGGATATCCCCCGTAAGCGGCAATTAGAAACATTGTGTCGTGTTTGATCAGACCATGTCTATGACTGACAAATTGTAAAGGTCATCATTTTAAGCGACATAATGGCATAACAAATATTCAAACTAAGAAAAGGAACCTTACTGACATCACTTCCACAGTTTGAAACAATTTGGTGTTAATTCGTAAAAAACAGTATAACAAGGAAAGTTCCCAGAGGGGGAGTGCCGTGCGTGGCCATTTCTGGAAAAAAGGATGCTGACATTTACTGCCGCATTACCAAACTTGAAAAAAGCATATGCTGTCATCAGCTTACAGGCCAATTGTATTGTATATGTGCGAATCCGGTAATCCAGCTTCCATTGCCAGATCAAATCTTATACAAGCTAAAGGTACAAATGGGAATCCTGGTCTGAACTCTGAATGCTTTTGAATGTGTCACAAACATGCTTAGATACATGTAAATTCTGTCAGGGATGTCAACACCTTGGTTTCTGTTCTAGAAATTGCCACAAACTGCCACCTTCCCTCTGGAACTCTTCCTGTTGTTTTACTGTTTTTACAGCATGAATCCAAATTGGTTTTCAAACTTGCGGAAGTGATTCAGTAAGGGTACCTTTCATTTGTCTGAATATTTTTTATGCCATTAGTCGGCTTTTTAAGTCTGGGAACTTCTACCTTCGAAATATTTACCGGATCCGCTGTTTTATCACATTTGAGAGTTGTCTTAATCATACTTGTAAGTTCATGCTCACCATGTTACTTTAAGAAGCTTAAAATTTCATCATTTCCTAAGAGTTGCGAGTGTGTGTTCTTAAATTAGTTTGTATTGCCTCACATGATATGTACTTGGCAGATGTTTCTTTTATTTTATATGTGATGTTAAGTAATGATCTCATGGATCTCTTTTACAATACCTGTTTGTATTACTATGTTTAGCTAAATAGTAAATACTCTCTATATATTTGTTAAAGGCTTTGACACCTTGTTTGAGAATGAGCCACATATCAAAAGCCGTTTGTATGTATGTAACGATCAGCCAGTTGGCGCATTAATCAAAGATCATGACTCCGGGCGTACTAAAAAATAGCTGACTTATTAGTCGATCGACTGAACTACATTCACCAGGACTTGTGGTGAGGATTCGCAGTCATGGCATTTGATTTGTGGCAGACAAAAAGTTAAGATTTTAAAGAATGCCTCGTTAAGGGACTCGATGATCTCTCACCACCAATGTTATACCACATATGAACCTCAGGGGCATTCCCGAACCGACGGTAAAAAATAGTGTTGCCGACAAAAACGCATTGCCTGAACATTTAAAAATTTCAGCTCACTCCACTTTGCTGTAAGTTATACCCAGTGATGCAGGAGCCAGAAATTTTTGTTGAATTGTGTCCGCAAATGGACAGTTGTGCTTGGCAACACTTTTTTTTTACCGTGGATGACAAATCTGAGGGCGGCGGGAAGAGGGTTAATCATTTACAAAACTTCGTTCAGTTAAAATGCAATGGGAAGTGTTAATATCCGACATAAATTGGTTAACAAATTTTTGATTTCATTAATACAATTTGTGCACCAGGTAAACATTTTGCCGAAAAGAAGTTGTGTAAATGGGGGTCCCCACCCCTCTCTAGGAAAGCCCTTTGTGAACCGGCCACCCTCTTCCCACCTCAAGATAGTATATTAGTTACTTTAATTTTGCTGTTCATAAATTAAAAAGTGTTCTTTGTTTACTAAAGGTTATATAATGTTTGCATACAGTACCCTAATCGAGCTTATGAGATGTTACATTTGAGTCTGAAAGAGTTGCTTTATAGAATAATATTAAACATCAATTTATCAAAAGCGTATTTACAGTAGTAGAATTAAAGAAATTCTTAAATCTTTTTAGTGTTGAGTTACGTACTTCTGATTGTCAACCCTCGATTGATTGTAGTACATCACATCTACTAGGAAGTGGCAAAATGTTAAAAGCAAAAACAATCACTGCTACTAGTATCATTATCTCATTAATATTTTTTGGTCCCCCGCCAACTTTTGTTGGGCATGGGGGGACTAAGAAATTGCTCCCAGTCCGTGGTGCGTGTGTGTGGGAGTGTGTGTGTCCCACGCCAATTATCTTTGGAATAAGCAAGTGGGGGTTTTGTCCATATTCGCAAATAGAGGTATCCCACATAGGTTTGGGTGGGGGGGGATCCGAAATGGGTCAGTGTCATGGGTCAAAGGACAACTGAGGTTCAAAAAATATGGTAAAAAAATAGGGTTAAAAGGCTAAGATAAACCTTGTCAACACGATATCTTTGTCTAAGCAAGTGAGAGGTCCATCTTGCACCTGCACCATCTATGCGCTTAAGGCGGCGGCGGGAATGATTCGAGAGGGTCATGTGACATGGGTCAAAGGTCAAATTGTGGTCAAGTGAAAAATCATATAAACCTGTCAAGTGGGTAGGTGTGCTCAACATTCGGCTTGCCGAAATGTGAAGGGCATTTCAAGGTCCTGTGAGTATCCAAGGTCAAATCTCTAACAGTGGTAGGATGATGAAACTTGTAGGTGAGAGTAAATTTCCAGGTGCCGCAAAATTTTGAAGGTCATTCAAGGTCCGCGGGGGGTCATCCAAGTCAAATCTCTAAACATGTGGAGGATGATGAAAATCTTGGTGGGTGTGCTCAAAATTCGGTTTTTGCCAAAAACCTTGAAGGTCATTTCAAGGTCATGTGGGGGTATTCAGGTCAATCCCTAAACATGTGGTTAGGATGATGAAACTTAGTGGGTGCTGGGTTCATATTCAGAGCTGAAAATTGTGAAGGTCATTTCAGGTCATGGTGAGTCATCAAGGTTCAAATCTTCTAAACATGTTGGAGGTGATGATGAAACTTGGTGTGTGCGGGTCAATATTCAGTGCCGAAAAAATTTTGAAGGTGCATTTCAAGGTCATGGGGGGTAATCCAAGGTCAAATCACTATGCATGGTGTTTGTATGGTTCATGAAACCAAGGTCATTGGGATCAAATCACTATGAATGGTTGTATGGTCATGAACCAAGGTCATCTGGGGTCATCCAATATTGAAACTGTTATGGTAGGAGCCTCTCTGGTTTCCATGACAACCTCCCTACGTTATGTACTTTTCCTCCTACAGCGACGAGCGGGGGAACTTGGGTTCGAGAACCGCCTGTTACAGTTAGTGTTCATCTAATACATTCATTACACAAGGGGACGGGAAGGAAACCAAATGTTTTCTATCATTATCACATTGTACCACAAAGTGCTAGACAAACATAATATGCATTCACATGACAAAATTTTAAAGCATAAATTTCGATCCTTGGATCATGATTGTTATTACAGGTATAAGCACATGAAATAGTTTTGCTCCATTGATAACCACTAACGAGGATGATTTGAAGCCAAATGTTTGCATAGAAACCAAACTCTATGGTAAAGCTGAATGTTTAATAGTATGCCACTCGTATTTGGGTAGATGTTTGATTATGATTTATTCAGTGCCAGTCATGCGGCGCATAAATAGTAACAAAAAGGTTCGCTGCTCTTAGGAACAATTGAATATTATGTAAGGGACAGTGGTTATTTTGGGGAGAACTATTTTTCAGAAAAAGAGGGAAAGGAACATTTGGGGAAGAGGGAAACACAAACTAAAAAACAACTTAGCAATTGGGGAGAAATACATTGATGTATAAATGCTAACTTTTATTGACTTAATATTGAGGTCCTTCAGGGTTTTTGCCAATTCTCCCAATTTCAAGTTTCCATTTGTATGCATAGTTAAAAATCAGAATACCTCAAGTTATATGACTCAATGATTACGAATATCGACTGCCTAGGAGGAAATTGAATTTTCCATTCTACACGGTGAATGCAAGGAGGTCATAATTGCACTAGCTGCCATTTGTAAGAAATTACCATCAAAACAAACTATTAAGCAATGCCTTTGGTCAGTGGCTAACAGTCTCCTGAAGAACCCTTTCAAGAGCCACTGACTCAAAGGAAGATAAATGAGAGTATAAATACATGGCAGATACAGCTTTTCACTTTTATGAACCTGCAATCACAGCATGATATGTACCGTGTATGCAAAATAACAAAAGCAGTTTCATACTCCAAAAAAAATCAAACATCCAATTGCCCTAAGATTTCACAGGGTAAATGAGAAAATAGTAGCTGTCTTCTGATGCCAAAATTTCACCACTTCCGGGAATATCTGGGGGTCCATGGGGGACAAGGCTATATAGCCAACCTCGGACGATGGGCACCTTTAATGTTGATAAAGCTACTTCTGCTAAGAGCTAGACATGCAATGGGCTATATCGGGATGGATTAAGGGTATGGAAGAAAAGAATGTGAATTAACAGTAGTAAACTGGAATTCTGACATTGGACAATTCCAATTGGATTTGGAGGCTTTGTGACAACCGGAATGAACCTTTTTAATCACACCCACTCCGCATTTCCGCACAAGGAAAATAATACCATTAATATTTGTTGGACAGAATCAAACGCACGTGAGCATAATCGCATGAAGGCCAGGGGGAACATTGACTTCGTTTCATGATTCGTTATTTGTCAAAGAAGCGATGTACTGCGTAGAGTGTGGCGATTAAGTGATTAGGTGCATTATCTCGTGTCCAAGTAATTTTTAATCCCACGGTAAGGAGTGGTAGTATTGGATAGTGCTGCTCACAATTGGAAGCTAACCTCAGTTCCAGAGATTACTTTTCATGTCCAACTCATTTTAAAAAAGCTTGATTTTTCCCCTCAAATGAAGTTCCAAAATTAAGCACCAAGTACTTATCCCCTAAAGATTTTAGCCAAAAAAAAAAACAAAACTGAACTTCTGCAGTACCGTGACAGGTTTCTCTATTTTGGACCTTAAAATACAGTTCTGTAGCCCACATTTGTAAAATCTGGTGGCAAAGCACATTTACACCCAAAAATTATCCGAGTGGGCTCCCTTCCTAAATGCATGCTGTGAATAGACCACACAACTGCACTTTAAACAACTTGTACACCATGTTTCGCTTCCACTGACAGTTTTCCGTTCTCCCAAAACACCCCAAGCCTCATTGCCTAAGTGTGGATTTGCCAGGCCTCCCTGGGCGACTTTGGCACAAACGCAGTGTAACTTAATCAATATAATAATCAACAAACCGTTTCCTAGCGTAACTGTAGCTCATGGCTGCTATAGCAACAGCAAATGTCTGGTTTGATTTATTTGTCATAGGTTACATACATTTCAATGGAAAAATTACAGCTACATTTTTGACATGGATTGCTATCTCAAACCAAAGATTGATTAATCTAAAATTAGATAGTATTAAATATTGATGATAGAATGAGGTTTCCAAGAAGATTGTTTTATGCTTTAACCTGCCAAGACATAAGTCGCAAAGTTACTGCTGAACAATTTAAAATAACGATTTGATGTCACATCTAATTCGCAAGTTTTCATTAATCTGACCGATCTGACAAACTATTTCCTGCCACCTTGATTTTGGAAACCTCAATAATTAAACATGATCTTTCATTCCGTGAATGGTTTCCAAATTCTAAGTGTGTACAGAAAAAGTGGTGTCCAGAAAAAGTGTGTCAAGAAAAAGGTGTCAGATGGGGTCAGGTTATGGAAACTTACACTAATTTAAACATATCAAAAAATATGATTTATGATACATTTTTTATAACATGTACTCCTTGTCCACCACACACAAATCAAATCCCCCTTTCAACATATGGTATTTGGTCTCAGGCATACAATGGTAAGCAAATCACGTGTTGTCTTTAAACTCCCCCTGAGTCCCTAACCACCTTTCTACAGTCCTGATTTGGCTCATTACATGAATAGTATGAAACTAGTAACCATCAGAATTGGTCTTTTATATTCCTGTACACACTTCAAGCTTTTCTTACCACATCTTTGATTGGCTAAAATCCTCCGACTAAAAACCAGGTTGAAACCAATAAAAATTGGCCGGTCGACCCCTGGGGGAGGGGGGGTTCAACATCTTTCTTATGAAAAATACAATGGCCTTTTGTTACCCTTTTTGGAACAGAGGAGACTGAAACCATGCACTATTCAAGGCTGGCAAGAATTTGGGTGTACAAAGATTTATTTGATACTATTTTCATTATACAGCGTGCAATGATGGGTTTAGTTAGTTCTGACCAGGAAGATATTTACAGTTCCCGATTAATAATTTGGTTGGACAGAAAACAAACACAGCTTTGTGCAGGACTGTAATTAGGCCATGAGGAACTGTCCCCGCACCACCAATCGTTTCGCTATCCGTAATTGGTCGAAGTATGCGCCGAACCTCTGTGTAGCTTGTATGCGCTTACATAAGGTGTGTGTATCTCTTGTCCAAGTAAATTAATTTAATAAGGTTGATTTGGCTGCTGTGGACATCGAAAATTGTATAATAATCACTTGACTTCTATTTGCTATCCATATATTTTCGCATCAGATCCGAGTCAAACAAAAACGTTTCTTGGATACTATTTAAAATGTGGTCAAAGGTTTGATTAAATAACTGTAGGATTTTGGTTTTAAAACCAATCTCTTGTGAGGTGCATTCACTTTTCAAAAGACAGTTGATGCCTTTTTGAGTTTTTGTATCTCATGATCATGAAGTCATATTTAATTCCAAATCCTTGAATTGCACACAACTCCTATGTGAGTGATAACTCAGTTTGGACACAGATAATATTGCCAATTTGAGTTAATATTACTGGTCCACCAATGTTTCATTTCCACATTAAATCTTCTCAAAAAAGTTGTTAGGATCAGTTCTGACTTTTGCAGCATATACAAACTTACCGGTAACATAACAACACTCCCTAGTGCCACGAAGGTGTATTTAATGAACCAACCATACCCCAAATTGGCGCATCCCAAATTTTAACCTTTAAATTTAGATTTAAAGGCCCTTTGGGATACCACTTAATTGAACTATTTGCTAATGTGGATCATAAGCAGGAACAGCAGTTTGCCTGATAATACAAATATGCATAATAGTTTTAGACATAAGTTTACATACATAATTGGAAAATGTAAACAAAGACTACAACATATAAAAGCACTACATACTCCCACCTCTTCGTCATATTCCAGAAGAGCTTCATTCACTATGGTGTGTACATGAAACCAGTCTCAAGAATAGTCACCTTGGGGAAAGGATCACTGTCCACCTCATAGAGAAATGGTCCATTTCATGACTCTATTAGCTTTTGAGGCAATTTCTGGAAGAACATTTGACCAATTACAAATTCTAAAGTCCCTTCAATGCAAAATACATGGTCAATTATGAAGTGGGCACAAGTTGTTATTTGCTGAAACTAGCATCACAAGAAATTAAAGCATTTGTGAGGGCCAACCATTCAAAATTTGGTGTTACACTTATTAGTCAAGAGATTCTTTTGCAAGTAATAATTAAATGCATGACATTATTTGTGGGGGTTGATTCAGAACTTAGTAATGCAGTGTTGGCATTACATTCTCCTTGGGAGTTCAGATTGCAAGGGGTGGCTTAAAAATACATTGTGTCCCCGACCGCGAGTGTGCTTTAAAAAAACTCACTTTGTACTCATTGGTTTCCAACCACCAGATTCGATTAATCGAAACAATGAAACCTGGTTAACCCCATGAACGGGCGAGTAGAGTTTTGAACCCGACACCACCCTCGCTCAAGAGTCAAACTTTGGATTCTTTAGGGGAACAAAAAAAAATTAAAATTACTCATCCCATACAAATCATCAGATTTTCATTCTCGCTTGTTTTCCACAGATAAGATACAAAATTAGACAATCTATCACTTAGGCTCATAATTCAACATGTTGCTACTAACGCCTGCTTCCCTGCCAAACAATGCACCATTGATGAATCCAGGTGCATTTCACGGCAAGAGATACGCGCATGCATTCATATCCAAGAATGGAGAGCGGAGTATACTCACAGTCAGTTCTGCATAAAGAGACCCCATTGGCATTTAAAGAAGTGTTGCTTCATCACTACTGACCATTAAAAAGAAGTCATCTCAAAATTTTTTTGGCCGCATTTTTCAATTAGTGTGTTTCTGCATTTTTTCCCAAATCAAAGGCAAAGAATTCTGGTCATTCAAAGCTGAAAATTGTATACGGTAAACAAGAAACAAACTGACCAACAGAAAAAACAAGCCCTTACAAAATACATGACCTTTTCTGGTTTTTTGGTCAGTGGCCACGCAAAAATTTTTATTAGTCTTGTTTGGGAAAAAATGACGAACTTTGATATCGGTTAGTTTATTTTAGTACAATTTAAGCTAGGTAAAGCATAATCCTTTTCACATGACCGGTGTATTCAGTCAGAAAGTAATTACAAGGTATTACTCAATTTGTAATTTACCAATGCATCAAAAAGTTAACAAAAGAATGATGTCATTGCCGATACTACATGTTTGCAGTTTAAAAACATAACAATCTGCCTACAGCCGGAGCGGATATCCCAGGCGTTTCAGACCAAATTCTGCCCAGGAACAACTGTGTCAACCTCCGATGTGCGCTGCAACACGCAATTATCATCTATGTGCAGTGACCAAAGACGTAATTTGCGCTGTTTGTTTTCAACACTGCGATTCGGGGATTGGGCTTTCTTTCCCCCCCCCCCGCCCCCCCCGTTTTTTTTTTTGTTTTTCATTGTCATCACACGATGGACGTAGGTCAGAGAGCCCCTAGCTATACCACAAAGTTTGCAAGCATTATATAGAAACCCTTCCAGGAACCATTACATCAATTAAACACAACTTCATCTGCCATTGAAGGGGGTAATCAAAACATTACCACCATTCTTAAACAGCCCTGGGAAAATGTAGTAATTTCATTGGCTGATGCCCGGGTTCCAACCAATTCGTTTACTTGGGAAAACCCAGTAGTACCCCTGCGTATGAGTTATTTTTAGGTTGAAGCGCTCGCCGTCATAACTGCGTTTTTTTGCTACGTTCGCGAGCGCCTGAAACGTTGCGTCTCGTTGCGTATGATTGGGGTCGTCGTTCAAACGGTTGTTCGATTTTTGTCACTCTCTTTGGGTGGTGGCAGTCCTTTTTTTGTTGTATTTAGTCATAAATGTCAAATCGCGAAATAATTGGTTAAAGATGACCTTAAAATGAAATAATTGGCTGTTAAGAATGAGAATAAATGTATGATTTTGGAACCGGTACTCTCTTTACGACGAATTGAAACCCGGCGACACCATTGTTTGGTGTGGTGCGTGGAAGAACTCGGCCTGCGCCCTCGTTCTTCCACTTAGAAATAATGGTATCCGCCTTGGGTTCAATTCGTCGTTAAAGAGAGAATACCCGGTTTCCCAAAATCATACCTTTATTCTCTAAATTAAGTTCTGGCAATTTGTGTATTTTACACACAGCAAAGACAACAGAATCACCCTCATTGCATGCTAAACGACATCAAATTGGATGGACAAGTTTGTCGTGCATCTAATGATTCGGTGTAAACTATCACACCATCTACACACACTTCTGATGTTCATACACACTGTTTGCCTGTTTTAATGGTGTTTTGTTTAACTGAAAAAATTTCAAAGGATTTCTTGATTGGTGTGGCTGAAAAGGCATACAATCAGGCAATTTCCCCCAATATATATATATTTGCCATGGGAAGTATAACAGAGACCATAAGGCCATTTCAAATTGAAGCAAAAAAATTTCAAAGACTTTTCATATAACGAATCAGAAATGTTTTGTAACAAAAATACAACATTCCAATCACAAGAGCTTGCCCAGTGACGTGAATTACACAAAGGCAAAATCAGCCTAAAGTACTAACTGTGACTCTCTCTTTCTAGTATACCTCTTACTGAGTACCTACTATGCCCAAACAAGGTATTTTAGAGCGGGGGTCATCATGAATTCAGGAAATTTGATTTGTAAAGATTTAGGGTCCCAGCCCCAAAATGAGGCAGAAGGTTTTTGCACTGAATAATCTCTGGTAATACCAGGCCACGAGTAAAGGTATGGCATCTATTATACATGTACGGTGTGGCCATTTTTTGACCCCACTGACACACACACACCTGATGAATTCTACACGAATAAAGTGCTGCTCTTTATTCCGTAAAGTCTGCTGAATTCATCATGGCCCATGTGGTGTTTAGTGGGTCACAAAATGGCCAAACCCATACAGTAAATGCTGAAAGGTTTCAACACACTTTGTACGTATGTAAAATGGCTTTTAACTCAACCTGACTTGAGTGAATGCATTTACGACTTGTGTCCCTGAAATGGACACTAAGTGGGGGTTTGTAGTGAAGTAATACAGTCTGTTTGGTTTTCCAGTTCTTCTTTGTAACTTCTTGTACTCTATCCTTTCTACTTTGACGTCATCTCCCATGAGTTGATAGACTAGTCCCTCACTGTAGAGGCTTTGGAATGTCCATCATAACCAAAGACGGACTAAAACGCGAAACAACAAACAAGATTTTTTTATAACATAGACATTCTGCCTTTTCAGTCGATTTTTCAAAACAACATGTTTTAAAACATGGAAAAATATAGCATTAACTTTGCAATAAAAAAACCAGTTCTCTTGTACTCTCCAATTATTAGACCAGAATCAGATTTCTTTCCTTTCCATCTCAAGAGAGCATATATAAAATTAATAAATGATAGATGGATATGGTAATGAAAAATATACAATTGAGACGAGGATCCATAAATGCCAGTGTTTTTTGGCACCCTTCTTTGGTATAAGTCCAACAAATACAGACTTTGCTGAAATAACAGAATGGATCAAATATGGAAAGAAAAGATGTGAAATTGATATAAGTATCAGATGATGGCATAAACTACCAATCTTTTGATCAAATCAATCATAAGGCGACCAAAACCAAGTTTGTCTCAGAAGAAATGTGAAAATGCTAATGCAAAATGCGTTTTTTTTTGTTTTTTTTTTAATGCATTTTGGTTTGGCCCACTTTTTTTTCATTCAATTTTTTTTCAAATTTCCATTTTTTTTTTCTGAATTTTTTTTATACCAAAAAAAATTAAAAAGTGGAGTAAAACCTAACCTAAAAAAAAAAAAAATATATGCGGTACAACAAAGCAATTTTAATCCTTCTGGACAACTTGTTTTTTTTTCTTTGGTTGGCCAATTTATGATACACATGTGGTCCCAGTGGATACAACGACCAACTTAATGACCCAAAGGTCCTAGGTTCGAATCCCAGCTGTCGCCAAAGTGTTGTTCACTTGGGCAAGGGGGCACTTTACCCACCCCCCCTCGGCTTGCCTCTCTCCACCCCGGTGCAAAATGGGGTAGTGTTAGGAATATTGCCATTGAGTTGCCACCCAAAATTATGGGTAAGCCTTGGCATTTGAGGCAGCTGACTAATGTAAAAGTTGCTTTGGATACATTGTGAAAGGCGCTATATAAATGGTCGACATTTAATTTTAATCAACCATATTGTGAAGTAAAATGCATTCTGTTTTAACTGAAATTTAGCAAGGGGTCCTTTCTAACGTTTTTGTTTAGCACAAGATAGGAAATAGTCCGAAGGGGCAGCAGAACATGCCCACAAGGTAAATTTACATAACACCACATTGCAAGGAAGATTGGCTTCTTCAGAATGTACTTGATAACAGGGTTTGCATAACTACCCTCATTAAAAAAAATCACCACCCACACCCACCCCGCCGGTCCCAGCAGTCATTTTTCTTCACTGGACCCATTAGCCATCTGAAAATGGTGGCAATATGTACAGATTGTGGAACATAATTAAGACAACTGCAGACAAGTTCCCCATTGCATCCCTGCCCTTGTCTTGGGGGGAAAAATATGTGCGAAAAAATTGTGACCTTTTTCTTTGGAGAGATTTGCCGCTTCTTACCTGGTATCCTAAATGCACTGTAGAGGCTCCTTTTTGCTGAGCCAGGATTGCTGTAGAATTTACTTTCAATGCTCAAACCGCCCCTCAAAATTTGTGCGTCTGACCCAGAGATCAGAATGTTTCAACGTCTAGTTGGCCCCTGGCGCTGTAACAAAGGCGAGACTTCTTACGTCAAAAAACAACAAAAAAAACAAAAAAAAACAAAAAAAAAACCCCAGGGGACAATCTGATGACCATGACAAATGCCTATGCGAAACTGACCTACGGTGACTAACCTTTTGTTCAGCAGTGGTATGATACATTCTACATTCTTTGTCACAAAGACCAAGGAAAATTAAACAATATTAAACCAAATGCATTGGATTATTTCACCATGTAAATTTTCCACTGAATGTGAATTTTTGGTTGAATCAGATCTAATATGATTGAATTAGGATTCAAACATGTTACAAGTGGTTCATCACAAATCAACAACGATGCATCCGATGTGTCCGCGTATTTTTTATCCTGTTGAGGGCGGCTTGTTAGCCGCCCGAGCGGAATAAAAATACGCGGACGCATCGGATGCCGAGTTGTTGGATTTGTGATGAACCACTCTGTACATTTTGAAATCCCTTTCAACAACGAAAATCCTAATGAAAACTTATTAATTATCGTTGTATAGAGGAACATAATTATTCTCACTTAATCACTACCAGTTTCAGCCCTGGGTTTTCAGTTCGAACAATATTTTTTTCCTACCAATATTTAGCAAACATCTAAAAGCCAAACCGGAGAGTTTTTGGGGTTGTTTGTTGTTTTGCATTTTGCACCCTGGTGGTTCCTTGCGTGTAACTCAGAGTTCTCGAACGTGACGAACAGCGCGTCTACTTAATCGTACCGCGTAAACGCATTTCCGTGAACACGCGCCGGGCATGACGCGCTAATGTTTGCATATCAACTGTGGGTTGATAACGAATCAACAACGGTACGCTCCTGTACAGGGAGATATGGGGAGTTGTTTGAAACACACCATCTTTGATTTTAGCACTGTCCAGACCAGGTTTTTTCACAGACGTAAGAATTTGTCAAATTCCCTACTTTCCAATTATTGATTCCTATATTGTATGGGAGTCGAACTACAGAGTAGGTTCTGAGGTTGTAGACTCTGTCCACTACTTGGAAGGCTTAAAGTTGTAATTGTAAACATGCTTTATCCAAGACATGTCATATGCAATCTGAGGAGATAGGGTGCAGGGGAATGTAGGAAGGGTGAGGGGTTGTTGTCGCTGGGATGGATGAGGTAGGATGTTGGGAAGTGATAGGGTATTGGGGAGGGGAAGTTGAAGGCATGTTTGGGGAAGGGGAGTTTGGCATGGGGTTGGGGAGGTGGAAGTGGGCTGTTGGGGAGGTAGGTGCTATGTTTGTAGGAGGAGAGACGGAGTACATTGCAGAAGCTACAGTGGGGTGTTGGGGAGAGTGACAGTGGGTGTTGGGGAGGGCGACAGGTGGGGTGTTGGGGAGGGACAAGTGGGATGTTGGGGAGGTGGGTTTTGGAAGGATGTGGTGGGAATGATGTTGGGAATGAGGTGGTAGGATGTTGGGAATGGGAGATGGGGTTGGGGAGATATTGGTGAAGGGAAATATTTGTGTAATTGTAGACTATTGGGAGGGGAATTGTGGGATGTTTGATAGGGTAGGTGGATGTTGGGAGAGGGGGACCGGTGATGTTGGAAGAGGGGGGCAGGTTGTTTGGCAGAGGGGGACAGGTGTGGTGTTAGAGAGGGGGACAGGAGGGGTGTTGGTGGGAGGTGGACAAACAGTGTACTGTTGGGGAGAGGAACAGGTGTAGTGTTTGGTGGAGGGGGGACAGGTGTAGTGGTTTGGGGAGGGGACAGGTGTAGTGTTGGGGAGGGGACAGGTGTGTGTTGGGGTGAGGCGGACAGATGTAGTGTTGGGGGGAGGGGATGTTGTGGAGTGTGAAGGGAGCCAGGTGGGATGTTGGGAGTGGGGGAAGGTGGGGTGTTTTGGGGAGGGACATGTGGGGGTTGGGTTGGGGATGGGACAGTTGGGGTTTTTGGGATGGTTGCATGTGTTGGTTGTTTTGGGAGGGGGCAGGTGTGGTGTTTTTGGGGAGGGTGCAGGTGGGGTGGTTTGGGAGGGGCAGGTGGGGTGTTGGGGAGGGGGCAGTGGGAGTGTTTTGGGGAAGGGGTCAGGTGGGGTGTTGGGGAGGGAAACAGGTGGGGTGTTGGGAAGGGGGACAGGTGGGGTGTTAGGGAGAAGGACAGGTAGGGTGTTGGGAAGCGGACAGGGGGTTTAGGGAGGGAGGGGCAATGTTCCCGCAATTCGCTACTGTACTCGAGAACGTCAAAAGGATTTAATATGGCTATGAATTAGGTAACTGGGTTTTTCGCAACATTTTTTGTTGCTTTCTTTTCTCCTGCTGCAGATTACAAGTGTGTGACCTATGTTGCTATCAAGGGTTGGCGCCAAGAGGTGACAGCAAAAATTTTTAAAATGCACTAAAAAAAAAACAGCTTTTTTAAGCAATACAATTGTAATTTTTAAAACACTGTATGACAGTTTAATTGTGTCACACGTTATTTTTGCCCCTCCAATTAAGCTGTGGGCCCGCCGCACCTGTGCTATAACTTGTAAGCAAAGGGTATGCACTGCATCATCGTTGATGCTCTCTTTTGAAGAGCGCCCTCAATTTTTTTTTTAAAAACATTTATAGATTTTTGGGGGGGTTACAGTGGCATTGGTAATTAGGCTATTACAACTATACCGTGTGAATGTAGAAGCTCGGAACTTCTCTATGTGTCACAAACGTAGGAATTGCATAATAGAATAATATCAACGACGTAAAAAAAAAATATAACCCAGACCCGAAGATTCTCCCGAACAGCGTAACCAAAATCAGGGTGCCCAAAGTATTATAATGAGCATATACCACTTCATTATATCATATGTTTTGGGCACCACCGTGATTTGGTTTTACGTATCGTCGTATTTGGAAAATCCGTAATGCATATGTATGAACACACGCGGTATTTTACAAACATTCATCACACTTTAGCGAGTGAAAACACAATAACAACCCAGTTGCCACAATGCTATCAATCACTCGGACTCAAATATCTCTTTTTCCTAAAGCAAATTAACAGGGGTCATCGGGAGACTTTTGTGCATTAGGGAAATGCAGGAATCTTTTTAGATGCATGGTTTCTTCCATCGATTGATTTTTCGCATAATTAAATTTGCAGAAAAGTGGTTGATTACGACAATGGAACACTGGGGAAATGCACAATCGATAACATAACGCGCGACAGCAACAGATTTGTATGGTGCGTTGCTTGGTGCAGTAAAAACAGCGACGACGACGCGCGGCTGGTTGCGCAACAACAAGGATGGCCGTGCAGATGTGAGAGAAAATCGTTTACGTTCCTGGCCTATTCAATAAACAACGCGCGATTCCCCTCTTGGTTTATTATTCCAGCCTCTGTGCATAATATCGGATAACAATAAGAATTTCGCTGGCTTCTAAAAAAGTCTTCTAAAAGAATGAATAGCCGGGAAAAATCACTCATGTACGTGTGCCAATGCTCACCCATTAGCTGTTCGCGTTAGTTTCCACACACACAATCCAAGTTAGATATTTTCAATTTTCATCACGAGAATTGGCTATTTCATAATGGACAGAGGGTAAATTTCAATGTGTCGCAGTGGCTGCCATTGAATTAGGATTGGGGATCCCGAATCTTATTACAAAATCCTTTCTTTTGTGACGCTGCACTTTTAGCATAACCTGTTAAACACCAGGTATAGTTTATACAAGAACAATTATCAACACAACTGTCTACATAAATATCACATATTTGAAAATTGGGGGTCACTCTTAAAAATGTGCCAATTACTACTTAACTACTGGCTTTAACTTACACAAAGATAGTGGAAATTTTTTTACCACTGGGAAATGTCTATTCATTGGTCCTCTACCACTAAAAGTCGGATTGGCAACAACTAAGCAATTGAACAATCGCTGGCCTACGATTGGATAAGTGATACAAGCGATTATCAACAACCAGTATCCTATCGTTTAGGAGGTTGTTTAAAAAAAATGCACAAATTGTTATGGGTGGCCAAGAACAACGGACGGTATTCACAAGAATTTAATCCTAGCTTAACTTTTAGTCCAGTACTAAGTCCGACTAGAAGGACCTCTAAAAATTCATATTCTTTCCTATAGTAGACTTTTCTGCTGAAAACATACAAAGATACAGTACAGAAAGACACTCAAGGCTGAGAACTTACCTATTCAAATTGTTTTTCGCTTTCATATTCTGTTTTTTTAAAAAAATTGAAAGGGTTTTTTCTAGATGGACTTAGTCCTGGACTAAGAGTTAAGCAGGACTAAGTTCTTTAATGTTGAATACCAGCCACACATATTAGACCAGTCATGTTGAAGTACCTCATCAAATTCGCCTCTACTACATGACGTCACAACATGTCTTTAGGTAGTCATAGGACTCTTTGGTGCACAGTTACCGGTACAAAAGAATGTGCGATCTTTGCCCATCACACTACAGCGTCTCTTGCTTCCTTGAATTTTGGCTGGAAGAACCCGCTCTTTGGCGGTGAGGAATGTGAGATCCGCTCCAATACTAACACCAACTGTACAAGAAGAAAAAAGAAGGTAAAGTACACTTTATAAGTATGAAGCTTTTATGTTCAAGAAATATCCAGGGTTTAGAAAAGGCTAACTCTCTCTGTTTCAACTGGACAGGTGCAGATTGCAGAAATTGGTTTGCCTGAAACTGTCAATTGTGCACCAATTAGTGCTGCTGACTTCATGTACTTTATAATTTAAAAAAAAATATTACTGTATATGATATTATTTAGATTAGAGGCATTATCAGTGATCGAAAAATAAAAAAAATCATCAAGATCAGATTTTTGCATTTCTGAACAGTTACTGTCCGGGTTCCTAACATACCCTACATGATAAGAACCAAAGCTGCTAATACAGGACAAATTGGTTATTTCAGTCATGATTGTCCGTACGGACCCTTATAATAACTTGTAATTAAATGGAGGTTGATGTTCTTTGAATCTTTGGGTTCTCTCTCTCTTCGTTTTCTCTCTCCACTTTTTCAGTTGGCAAAAACTCACTTCTGAATTATATCCCTTCACTCTAGCAATTGCCGCAAATTTCAATATATTTGGACTTTTTTTGGTAAATCACTGATATTGTCTTTAACCCCCCCTTCCGCCCGGCTTTATCGGCAATCACATTTTTTTCAGTGCCGATTATTGCCAGCTGGGTAATTAGGGGAAAAAAGGCCACTGCCGTTTCGTCAGCTTGGCATTTATCCCTTATAATAGGAACTCACTGGCCCTTAAAAAAAGATAAAATAAAATTTTGACATTTAATATGTGCTTTACATTATTTATTTCGCGGCCCGCCGCCCCTTTGTAATACGTCAGCTGCCATCAACAAAATACAAATGCCAAAAAAGGGTGACAATTACTTACTTACTACTGCCGGCTGAGTGTTTAGGTCCCATGAGGATGGTAGGTTAAACAGAGTCACAAATGAAAACTTTCCGTTCGTTTCGCCGTTGAAAGCATGGTGACATTTTTCCGCTCACTGTTCCGCTAAGTACAAATAAGATGAAATGTACAAGGAATCCTTCACAAAGTGGGTTGATAGTGTCCTACCTGAGATCAGACATAGCCTTGATACAGAAGAAAGCACTCCAAACCTCTATGTGGTTTTCAGGCCTACACATCAACCACTCCAAATCATCATCCCATCACATCATCAGTTAGTTTACCATGCTTTTGGGGAACTGATGCAGTTGGACCACATTGTACTAACAAGAGATGCAGGAACACAGGCTGACAACCCAACTTGTGGACCTGTGCGACCGTGTTTCTACTGTGTTCACAAGGAACCCAGCCGGAACTCTACGGTTACAGTGAGACACACTGTCACAACCCCTGTTGCAACTTGGCTCAAACCATTCACGTAGTGGTTTCCAATCAAACTCTAGTGACACCTCCAACCCCTGGAGCATACGTTTCAGTTCTCTTGAATCAGATGACCCCATTTTGACACCAACATACCACAAGCAACCGCTTTAGGTGTTTTGCAAGTTGAGGGAACCAGAGCCCCGTACAGACCCGTCCCAAACCAACGACTATTAAAGCCACACCAAAGCCGCGCACCAAGATTCCAAAACCATCACCTGAACCAACTGGTCCCCACTGAATCTGTCACGTACACTATAACTCTGACTCCTACACTAGTACTCCGAATGCCAAGTCAACCGGACTGTTTTATCTTGGTGACTCAATCCCGCAAGCACCTTGGCTGGAGACGTATGTCCAGTCGCTTGAATTTCCTAAATCTGTGCATCCCCTGGTACAACTTAGAACTCTGGATACATTGGCACCGTCCTTATTGAAGAGCACAATCCCTCATCAGTAATAATACACTGTGGCACCAATCCAAACCAACAACTTAACATTGTCTCCCCAACAAGTGTCTCCGACTTGATTTGAACTGCGCAAATTATCTACCCACATCATTCCACAACCATTCATGTAGAATACACGCTAACTGTTTCATGTCTGCAGAAAATTCACATGGCTGAAAGACTAAATGCCAGACTTTTTGCTTAAATTCCAATATTTCCATTCAGTGGACCTATCTAGATAACATTACCATTGACCTTGCCACATCTCTTGCCAAACCGCATTGACTGCACCTCACACGCAGTGGAATAAACAACTTGCAATGAACTACATTTCTTTTTTTAAGGTATCTACTGACATCGATCATGAACCCTGAACTTGCAAAAAGAACTTAAATGTTTCATACTTATGTTGATTGTAACGTACACCGTTGTTACTACAAATAGCCAAAGCAAGAAATTCTGTACTCATACAGATGGTTGTTAAATTCCTCATATGGTCATACAAACTGAGCTTAGGGGTCATGATTAATCCTTCGGGTACATAATCTTACAAAAGATAGTTTTCAATCATATGGCATTATTCACAAAACGTAATCTAAACTCTGTTCAATATTCATGTCTTACACCTTTTCCTGATATACATGTCATGGGTATTTGTTCTTGTAAAATGATCCACACAGCATGTTAGTTCATGCATTCGTGCTCTTTATCCCTTTCAATCAGTAATTGTGTAACTATTGATTATAATACTAACAATACGGGTTAATGCCTGTTCTATAGGACAAATGCCTCATATGTGCTTCCTGTTTTGTGATGACCATTTATGATCTTAACTGTTCACTTGGCAAGGGATTAAAGATCACACACCCTCAGTATTCGTAGCTTAAGAAACAAAGTTGATTACATATCTTTCTTCCCGCACAATATTGATGTTCTCTGTGTTAACTGCCACTTGGGCTTTCCAGTGATATTTGATGACAGTGAACGAAAATTTGATGAACATTGTGGTAGAATTTATAGAAATACCAAAATCTGGTGGGATTGCACTCGTTATATTAACACTTAAAGTGCCTAGGGGGGGGGGGGGGTTCCTGTACCCACGATTTTGTTTTTTTTTTTTTCCGGAAAATTTCTCGTCGTGAAAATTTTTCAACGCTAATTTTTTTGTAACTTGTTGGTAATCTTTATTGTGCGCTTCTTTCCTACAAAAGTACTACATTTCTACCCGTTAATGAGATAATTAGCTTGGGTCCCTAGTACCCCCCCTTAGCACCAACAGAGTGTAGTTAAAAATAAAATGACAAACCTGTTGCCAGATATTTTTTCTGCTTATGTATGTTCATATGCATAACCAAAATTACATAATCATAAAAAATAATTAACCTTTATGTGCTGAAAAGTAAGCCGTTCCAACAATCGAGCGACTGCGCGTCATTGCTATAAAAACCTATGGCAAAAAATTACTTCAACTATCAATTAATTAATTCACAAAATCATCAAATTTTATATTTTTTTGTTATAATATAGTAATTGTCCTTCTATAGCAGATATAAACACTCAAATGATTTGCAATGTGTAGGCTGTGGAAGCAGGGGTCCGCGAAAAAACACTCCTTTTTGAACATTTTTCCGCATTTCGAACACAGATTGCCCCTAATTCCATAGCGTAAACCGAACTCATTATATTGCACCTTTGGCCTTGTCTAATGCCCCCTCAAAGGTGGTATTAGTTTTCTTTGAAAATTCCATCGGGAAAATGATTTCCTTGGGGAGGGGGGAATTTTCACCCAAAAAAATTCCCCCCCCCCCCCTTAAGGCACCACGTGAGTGAACACCTTAGGCACTTAAGTGTTAAGGAGTGTATTAATTTCAAAGAAATCCTGAATCTTCTGCATTAATGCTGTGGAAAGCCTTTGTGATTGAAATCAATCTGCCACAAACTACACGCATTCTTCTAGGCACTGTCTATATCGTTTTCCGATGCTACAAGGCTGACAGGTTACAAATTGATATATGTTTCAAAATTGTGCTTTATTAATATTATGTTATTATTGTAGGTTACTTAATCTTTATTATTGTAATCGTCTCCAGCTAAAAAGTTATCTATTATTTCTAACGCTTCCGCTCACTCAACCCCTGTTAATTACTATACACTCCTTAACTGAAAGAGTAAGACTTATTGATCTGCGTGTGCCGACCAAAACAATTGTTCTTTCTCCTCTGGTGTTCACATCTGGGTCTTCGTGAGCATTCTCTTATTTATGTTGTTCGGAAATTACATACGCAATAAGCCTCTCCTAAATTACTACGACAGATCAATAAAAATTTTAAATGAAGTGACTTTGTTAAACTATTAAAATATAATGGATCAAGTTCATACTTGTAATGTTTTGATAGTGCTTGGAATATTGGAAAGATTTATTTTGTAAAGCCGTGATCTCATGCCATGCAGGGAAAATGATGAAGCTCTCCCCCAGAAGGATCCTAGTGAATTTCTCTGACTGTTTGCACAGACCTGACTATTTTTTTCTCTAGAGCTCCATAAATCTAATATCCCCATGATTGGCAATATGGCAACTAATTTTTAATCGCAATAAAGCCAACATATGCGTCACTTTCTCAAAAGAGATTCTATTCTGTTTCTATTGCTGAAAATGTTGACCACCTGCAAAAAAATGATGGTCTACCTCTCAAAAAACTTTTACCTAACAAGCATCATCTACTCAAATTCTGTTAAGACTGATGATGTTTTCACATCTTCAGCTAAAGAGCTGCTAAGGTGGCTGTTAATACTATTTCACTTCTATTTGTTCTTCTCTTGTAATAGTTTGATGATCTCATAAGGCGACAGCACATCACACAAATATGTAAATCGTACTTGTGATTCTATTTTAAGTTTCTGTAATGTTTCTCCACAGTTTGTTTATTAACCAATAATGTGATATGTCGAATAAAAGTAGGCCATGTTTGCATGCTTGCTGTAAAACTTCTAAAGCGGCTGCTCCTTATATAGCATTCTCTTGCTTTTAATTTGCTCTTTTCCACTTACTACATCGGTTTTTTTGTCGGCAGAATGGAAAAAAGCCAAAGTTACCCTATATTAAACGGTCACCAAAGCAGTGATGTGGGGAACTAGCGACGCTAGTTTACTTTCTGGCACTTATTTCTAAAATCACTGGAAAGAGCTTTCAACAATCCATTGTATTCGTACCTTGTTGACAAATGGCCTTCTCTCTGATACCACTCAGTTTTCGTGCTATCATTCCACAGCTACTATTTTGCTTGATGTTCGGGCTTTTTATTTGAAAAATATGGATGAGGGTCGTGCACAGGTGCAATGTTTCTTGACCTCAGAAAGTCTTTTGACTGCGTTAAACATTCTCTTCTCATTGATACACTTTCACAAAGGTATTACTGGTCCTGCACTTACATGGTTTCGCTCCTATCTCAGTGACAGAACTCAGCCAGTCTACATTAATTCTACTCTTTCTGCCTTCAACATATCAAACATTAGAATCCCCCAAGGCTCTATACGTGGCCCTTCTTCTTTTTTTATCATTGTTTTCCAAGAATCTTGCAATATTAACTGTAAATGTACATGTCATTCTTATGAGACACCACTCTTTGTACTTCAGAACATCACACACTCTTATTTGAACTTCTCAAACTTAAACAAATTTCTAAATGTTTGATAAACAACTCACGTTGCAGCAGAAACCAAGTTATATATTTGGTACAGTCATGTTCTCATAATTTTCAAAATTTTTTATTTTTTTTAGTTTTTCCTTTTGTTTTATTGATTGATTTAAAATATCTTGGTGTAATTTTTGTCTCTGATGTCCTTGGTGTGACATATCATCAATGTCTTGCAGTAATTTCTAAACGTTGTGGTGTTTAAGAGACTTAAATATTATATTCCAAAAGATTCTCTTATTATGCTTGCAATTCAATTTGTCATGCCACATTTTGACTATTGCCGCCCTGTCTGTCTAACTGGTACTAACGATCTTATGAACACACTCAGTTCTTCAAAATAGATTAGCTCACATAATTTTATCAGCTGACATCAGAACTCCTGTTAAAGACTTGATGTGTACCCTGCCGTGGGACAACTTATAATGATCGGTTGTATACCATATCTACTGCTATTTTAATGCTTCAAAGGTCTTGTCCCCAGGTTTCCTTTTCCTTCCGTTCCCTTTTAAATGCACTCAGTGCTTTTAAGGGTACCAGAAGTCAAACCACAACCTCTTTGTAGAACCACCTTGGAACCTAAATGCGGGCAAACGTACGTTCCATATGAGAGCAACCAATATGGACGTCTTTCCTTCTGATATCCGATGTAACTATAATCATGAGTCGATCCTCAGCTTAAATCATCTACATTTTGTAAATCCCACATAAACATATTTTGTACTACTGTAGATTGTCTATAGTTACATTTTACTCATTGCTTATTTGATTTTGTTCTGTGTTTAGTAATTTTTTATCTTATTTAAGTCGTATAGTTCATTCTGTACAATTGTGTATATGCAGGCCCCTTGGAAAGCAGTGCATCGCACTGAAGGGGCCTACCCTGCCTAAAGAAAGTTTAAATACAAATCTTTCATCCTTGAAACGTATGCACTCATCCGCAATGTTTGTTAGTTATGAATGAGGGCCGTGTACTCAGCTACCAAGAATATCAATCATAATTAATGAGCACTATATAGAAGAGCAGCGTGCCGTGTGTAAGAAATCTCCCGATCGGGGCTTCTTCAACCAGGGCGGCATGCAGTAACGTCAAATTTTCGAAGGGTTGAATCTAGGCATAATGGAAAATGCCATCAATTTCAATCACACCGATGCAAGTCAAAGACTCTCCAAACTTAATTGATTGTACAAATGACTAATTTGAAAGGCCACTCGCATGTCATGGTTTCTCGTTACCTGTTGTTTCCTCCTTTTCTCCGGATCCAAAAAAAATTTTTTTTCGATTGTTTCTTGACCCCTAGTGATTCTAGAGTCATCCATAGCAAGAATGTTTGCATCTTGCCAATTGATATATGGTTTTCAATAGCTGCATATTCCGCTATTGATGATTTAATGTCCCTTGATTGAGATGCTTTGCGTGCTGCGCGCGTAAAGATTGGTTGGATGTTTTGTTTTGCTCGTTCATATGTTCTTTCTTCCTATTGCCAATCGACGACTCAGTTTGCCCCCACATAAACTTTGGAGCTGTTTTGGCAAGGGATTTCGTACACAACACCCTGCTTTGTCATCCATTTCAAGCTTGTCTTTGGTGGACCAGAAGTTTTCTACTGGTGTGAGTTTTAATGAGGAACCGATATTGTGACTCTAAAATGCGTTGGATTGTCCGGGACCCCTTCTTATTTACGGAGAGTGACGTTAAGCATTTGTTACCATCGTCCTTGTTCTTAGAATTCCGTTTTACTTTGGGTTGGAGCATGTCTTTCTTAACTTTATTTATTGCCCAGTCCAGATAATTACAGAGTTTTAATGCCGATCTGATAGTTTCCTCTTCGATGGCCTTATCACTATCTTCAGTAACTATAGCGTCCTTTCTCTCAAGCAGCGTTCTAATAACAACGAGCTTTGGTGGAGGGGGTTGGGCAAGTTGAAAATTAGATACTGGTTAGTATGGGTGGCTTCCTGTACACCATGAGTTTGATAACCATCCAGTTTTACAAGTAAGTGTCAGGAAAGGGAATTTTCACCTTTTTTCCTCTTCTCGTATGTGAATTTTAGGATACAGTATGCCCCTTATTTAAGATATCGGTGAGTTTGTTTTTATTAGTCTCAGCCACCCCCTCTAATATCTCTCATATGTCCCGTCCACATTTGCTTAAAAATCTGGGGTTTGCAGTCTACAGGGGCTGTTATTAACGCAAGTTGTTCCAATCAATTGATCCAGATGACGTCATCTGCCGATGACGTCACAAAACGCCACTCAAGCGATTCAAATACCTACCACAATCCACTTAGGAAGGCAGCAGTATGATGCGAACCGATGGGAAAACAATGAGTTTACATTGGAATTAAATTTTATGAAAAATTCTAAGTAATGTTGATTGACTTCCTGATGATTCTTTTCAATGACTCGCCAAACTGTGGTATCAAAGGCCAGAGAAAAAACTGGATATGGAACGATGCCGTAAATCCTCTGAAGCTTCACCATAATTCCGATTTTGACGGGGAAAAGTAGCCATCAATAAAGAATGTTATTTTGCTACCCTATCCTTATGATTGCGCATGTGGGGAATTGTTGCAGGCTTCTACATATGTAAATACAATTTCCAATGATTCAACAACTTGGCTGTTTCTCAAATATTGTGACGCCACCGCAACGTCCTTTAATGACAGCCTCAATCGATCCGGGCCGCGAATTTCCACACAGGTTATTTAAGTTAGGATTAGGCCTTGAAGCATGATTCTAGCAGCAAGTACTATAATGGATCATGTATGTTATATAGTGTATTTATCGAGTCTCAAACTAACTGTTGTCAATAATGTTTGACGTCTCGTTGACGCTAA
>JAMKCH010039847.1:0-81505 GCA_023653785.1 Ophioderma brevispina
AACGGAAGAGACAAGAGGTCCTGAGGGGAAGGGGGGATCGTGGGTGCAAGAAATGAAAAAGAAGACCCATAGAGGGGGGTCGCAGAGGAAAAAGAAGGAACGAGGAGTAGAAGAAATGGGGAACGGGAGCCAGACGAGACGGGAGCGGAGACAGCTCGGAAAAAGAATGGGCGCAACGAAGGATGCATCATGCAGAAAGGGAGTAGGTGGAAGGTGAGACGACGGTAAGTCAGTGAAGGTGGACAAGGGAATTGTAAAGACACTAGGGTGTAAGGAAGCTAGAGAGGAATAAGGGATAGGATGGTGCAAGTCAGGTAGAATAATAGGGAGGGGAGAGACGAGTAGGAAAAGCTGAGGAACGTAGGGGAAGGGGGAAAGAATTATGTGGTGCACAGGTAGAGGAAGGGCAAGAGGATGAGGTAGAACGGTGTTGAAATGAGCACACGAAAGAGGAAGAGTAGGCGAAACAGGAGAAGCGCGAAAGAGAGAAAGGGAGGGGAGGGAAGCGAAAAGAGAGATAAGGGTGAACGTAAGTACCTGCGGAATGGGAGAGTCGGTAGAGCAAAGTGAGGGAGGGGAAACAAAGGTGTGAAGTAGGAGGAAACAACGAGACGCGAGGGTATAAAACGATAAAGGCGTGGAAAAGAACAGGACGCGGTAGGTAAGTAGAAGAATTAGGATATAAAGTACTAGAGAATGGAACATGTAGTCGGAGTAGGGGGAAGAGCGAGTAGTGCCATGCGATGCAAGGAGGCGGGTGGACGCTGGGATGGTGAAGCGGGGATAAGGGACGAGGGGTGAGTTGTATCGACACTCATAGGAAGCGGTGGAATAATGGGTGACACAAAGGCGGGAAGGGAGAGCGTAGGACAGTGTGCAGGCAAAGAAGTGAAGAGTGGGCAGCAAAACTTGTTCATCTACAAAGCAGTGGCCGTTACGTCCCTTGCCCCCCCGTAAAAGATCCAAAAAAGTGGCGGCTGGAAAGGTGCTGGCTGCTAAAAACAAAGAACGCTAGCAAAATTAAAGCCTTTTGGAGAAGATGCAAAGCTGAAGCGTCTCTTTCAGAACCGGATATGGTAAACAAAGATAACTTTGGTCGACCTCTATTCCTCTTCTTGTTGGAGGGAGGGCTTATCATATAGCGGATTAACAGGTTTTTGATCCCAAAAATGAAGCGATTTCTCTTCGTATCCCCCTTTACCCCCATCTACACATCCACACAACCCCCAAAAGAAAAAAAAAGTGATATCTTCGTGATTTCTAGTACCAAAAAAAAATCTTGAGATTTAATATTCTCAAGTTTTTTTTTTTTTTTTTTTCCCACTCCAATAAAGTTTCACAGGCTTTCGTTGCTAGGTCGTCTTAAGGTATCCATTTTATAAGAATCCAATCGGGTTCTGTTCCAAGATGGGTTCTTCCTCTACTCCAGCTTATCCCCATACGGTACTCGCCTTTAGGTAGTTTTCATCACAATTCTGACACTTTGCGACCTTATTTTTTAACAAAAAAAGATAAATTTCCTCCGCTCCTGGGATGTTCTCTTTAGCCGCTTGAAAGGTAAACTCTTCAAAATGACTGCATTCAATTCCAAATCAACACAAACAAAACATTTTTCATGCCGATTTTTCAACATGGGAATTAAATACAAGCGCATGTGCAGCCTTTATCAATAAGAATTTTCAATGTGATCGACATTTCTTTCTTCCTTGCAAAGAGGTGGACTTTTTTTCTTACGTGTAATTTCGACAAACAAACGTTTGATGCCATTGTTGCATTTATCCAAGGGGGTGTAGGTAGGTTTCGCTCTTATTCTGGTTTTTTTCGTTACACAATTTACAACATTTTTTGTATACAAAAACATAAAAAGTAATTTTATTAAAAAAAATCCACTCTAATAATTGAGTGGATTTTTAACATATTTCTGTTTTTCCTTAAATCATTTCAACATCAACTAATTGTCTCCTTTTTTTTTTTTAATTCTAAGAATTGCTGGCAAAATAATTTCTGGATCTTGATTTTTCACATCTATCTTTTTTGCTAAATTAAGCGGAGCAGAAGTTTGATAAGAAATGCTTTTATCTAGTTGTCGTATGTAAAAATACAATCATCCCCACAAACTTAAAACAAATCACTAATTTTCAATATACCTTCATCAAGGATCCATTTCCAATTTATGGTTTTTTTTTTCCATTTTTGGTTTATTTGTCTTTTATATTTTTTAAATAAATTTAAAAAATAAGCCTCATTTCTCTTGGTGTCGGTTATAGCTGGCTCTATATATGACCATATATAGCACCACTTGTGTCATGGAATTTACCATGTTTGATCTAATAATAATAGAGGGCAGCAAACACTGTTAGTAAGTAGCAGCAGTCACAGTGAAAATCAAACAGTCATTCCTGTTCAGAACAGAAATAACCGTAGGCTCGGAATTCCCCTGACCGGATCGGCATTTAATGACCGCCTTAGCTATTTGAAAAATGTCACAACTCAAACAGTTCCTATGGCGCTAGGCTAGATAGATAGTAACCACAACTCCATAGCATTATGCAGCTATTTTTTATTATACATTAGTATTTAATTCATAAGTCTAAGCACTCACCCACCATGTCATCACCCAATATCCCCCGAGTCATTAGTCTATACGTCACTGCTTTTAAACATTTAATGACAATCATTTCACGCCTGTAGGCACGTGCCGGGTTGAAAAGGTTATGTTTCAGGCAGTTGTTTGTTATAACTAAAGGCCTTGGTATGCATAGTGTTGTGGGTAGAATATATTTTTAAAAGCCAAACTCACTGAATCAACATGACAGTTGCATGTAGGATTTGCTATGAAAGGAAGTGTAATTAAAGATAAATTGAACAAAAGGATTTTATGCTTTTCAAATGTGTACTGAGACCAGATTTTTTGATTTATCTATTTTATAGTATTTTACTTTTCGCACAATCATTGAAATTGTGCCTTCACATACCTCTAATTTTTGAGCTGCTGCTGATAAGCTTGAAAAAAATTCTTCGTTTCAGTTTCTATACATTGTGATTTTTACACAAATCGTTCTCCCAAAACTTGTAAGAGCCTTTTCTTTAGCGAAATATATATTTTTTTTCCTAGAATTTATTAACTAAATTTTCGAGATATATCCGCGACAAATTGTTTGGACTAATTTGTAAAAATTTTGCTGCATCCGAAATCTACAAAAAAGTTTGAGTCTCTTCTGACAGGAATATCCTGTATTTAAACCCTAGTTCTACTTTTCCCGTCTAAATACGTCTTTTTTTGATATTTTAGAGGGGGTAAGAAGCTGTAATTGTCAATGAATTATCAGCTTGAATATTATTATATGATCGATATTTGTATTCCCCTTGGAATTTTCCCTTGGAAACATTCCCACATTAGGACGACTGAATAGAAAATAAATTTTAATTTTTCCTATTCACATATAGAAACTAAAAAGTATCCATGACCATTAATCTATAGGCTTCAAAACTCGCATCGTTTTTAACTTCAAAACAGTGCCATCTTCTTTCACTCCATAGTTTTTGTACACAAGATGTTGTGCGATACAACCAGGCATTTTGATTTTTCTTATGTTTTTTTTCTATCTTTATATCAAACGATTAGAATTTTTATAAACCCAGACATTTGTGAATTTTGTTTCCAAGGAAAATATTTCCATCTCAGATTTTTTTTTTTTATTTTTTGAAATTTGAAAATTATTTTCATCTCTAATTTTTTTCAAGTGAAATATTTTCCATATTGGAATATTTTCAATCTCAAAACTTTTTATTTCCTGATATTTGAAATATTCCTAATTTCAAATTATTTTTATTTCTGATATTTGGAAAATATTTCCATCCTCTATTTTTTTTCAGGTGAAATATTTCCATCCAGATTATTTTCATAGTGAAAATATTTCATCCAGATTATTTTATTTTTGAAATTTTGAAATATTCCTCGCTATTTTTTTCAAGTGAAAATATTTTTCCATCTCAGATTTTTTTTTTTTTTTTTTTTTTTTTTAAATTTCCAATTTCCAATTATTTTTATTTCTGATATTCCATTTTTTTTTTTGTTTTTTTTTTCAATGTGTAATTGTTTCTGGCTGCAGAGCTGGTACACCATATCAGCACAGGCAATATCTAATTATATATGGATGGCGGAATTGGTATTCAAAACCAAGAGCATGTGGTGTGGATTTTCTCTCCTAAAATTATTCTTTTATCGTCATCTCCATACAAAGCTATGTTTATTTAATCTTCGGTATAATTTGTTTTGTAAGCATCTTATTACAACCATTTTTCTCATTTGTGGTTTTCTTGATCAAAAAGACATTTTTAATAATCATCAACAAATAATATGATTTTTGATTCCTGATTGTTTCCACCCCTTGTCCGCTTTTTTCTCTTCTTCTTTCTCCATCAAACAACATTTTGAACATACAGTTTTGCCTCGTAACCACAAATTCTCTATTATTTACCCCCGTTTGCAATCAAATTCAATCTTTAAATAGACCTGGAATTTTTCTTATTTTTTTTCCAGTCGGTCTCCCTGATGGGTGGTTTTTCTGATAATTTGCTTGTATCAAATAATTTTTCACAATCGGGAAAATCTTTAAAATCTTCGCGTTTCTAATTTCATATAGCAAAATCAGTACCGTTACAACTTTTTGGCCTTATTTCCATATTTTATCTTTTAAAATATTCAGACAATTGTACATTTTTTGTTTGGAAATCTCTAAAATACTCCCTACCGAAATATCGGCTTATCTAGACAATTCTCCAGTTTTTTCATGTGGATTGCTATCAAATTTTCATCAAATATGGTAAATCGTTGAAAGTTTTGGTTTTGCCGCAATTTTTGCTTTTTTCCTCCGAGTTAACTAACTGGATATATCCACTCTTTTTTTCTGACATTTTCCATTGTTTTTCCAAAACGGAGTTCTTCATAACAACTTGAAGAAATCTTTTTCAAATTCAGATTAGCTTTAGTTCTAAGTTTTTGTATTTAGTTCTATATAGGATTTCATGAAATCTTCCTCTTTGAATTTTTTATACCCAGATGAATTTTTTTAAAACCAATCCTAATTCTAAATATTGTTTTTGCACATGATGTATTACGTAACTTTTTTTACTCTAAGATTTTGGAATAAGTTTTTTCTACTTTATGACAATTATTCTTTCTGGAGCCAGAGGAATTCTTATGCAGATCGTGCAGTTTTTTTAGGGTATTCTAGATCTAGGCCTCATAAATGCACGGAAACTCATTCCAATTAGAAAATTCATTTCTGTCATCCACTTTAAATCGCCTACCGGTATTTGACTCATCGACCATCCATAGAGATTATTGGCATCCAAATGGATAAATTTGACGGTTTTGTGGGATCAATAATTATCACCCAAATATTTGTTTGTTTGCTTTAGAATAGCTGGTAGGACTTACCGATACTCCCCCTCTGATACATTTCAATCATGAGAATCATATCAATATATCTGTGGAGTGCTAGGCTTGCTTCCGTTTTTTAAGCATACGTCCGTATGAAAGGCCGGGAGCTGTAAAATACCACGCAGGATCTAGCTCATAATTTTTTAATACGCACACTTTTCTGAATTTTTCGAAAACATCCGCTAGTAAAAGAACCTCTGATTTTAGATACAGATCGTGATATTCTCTCATGGATGTCTCTCAAAAGCATTCCAGACATTTTTTTGCAGGCTATCGTCATCATCAGAAAATGTGCTCCTCATAAAGTTTTGAAATACAATGCCTCTTTTGATGGTAATAACCTTCTTCTTCAAGTTTTTTTCTAGAGAATTAAAACATAATCGTAAGGATTTTTTAAAAATCCCCCCTTTCTCAGTAGCAATTTTTCGATGCTCTGCATTTGAGAAAAATTTTGGTATTTGTGAAATTCATCGAGATTGGCAACTAATTTTGCCAGACCACTAGCCAGAAACTTAAAACTATCTATAATTAAATCACGTTTAATTTCCACGTTTTTTTTTTTTTTTTTTTTCGTCTTTATCGCGAAAGTTCCTACATAATTTTTTTGTAAAGGAAGTACTTTTCCTCATTATTGGTAATGCATTCAATCTTTCCTCCTCCGTTTTACCGAGATCTTGATAACCGATGAGAATCATAACCGGATAGATTATGGAATATCAACTGGAAAAAACTTTGGTACTCTATAATCGAGATTGCATTGATTATAAGCCGCTCCTCGAAATCTCCCCGTAAAATGGCAATGGTCCTCTAACTTTTTTATCTTCCGGAGTAAACCCTCTTTGCAGATATGAGACAATTTTTTATTTAGCCTTGAAATATGATTCTTTTCTTTTTCATTCCATATCATATGTTGTCAACAAAAATATATTTGTTGTTCTTTTTATTCCAAAACGATCGTAAATACACGAATATTTTTTCTATGTTTCCACAAAAATTTTGGATATATCTTCATCCTCTGATTTTTTAGTGTAATTTCGGATCTTGACTGTACACCGAATCATCAAACACCTGATGTAATAACAGAAACCAGAGGGTTGTGGTTTTTTGATGGTTTTCGGTGTAACTTTTTTCTGAATTTTGGTTGACATGTGGAAATTGTCTCAGTTAAAAGATCAAAATCATCATATACTACAAATTGGAACTTTCTGTGATTTGAAAAATGTTTAAAATCTTGTTTTGCTCCCTTTTTCGGGTAATTTCTTTTTACCGATTCAATGTAAGCGACAGACATTCTTCCGTGTATTGCTAATCGTTCTTTGGATGTGTAAGAAAGGTAAGCAGTTGTGGACAATAGATCTTGTCGCATGCGTTTTTGAAATTTTTGATTATAGTGCAACCTACTCATTTTTTGACACGCAAGGTAACTTGAGATACAAATAAAATAATAAAATTAAACAAAAAGAATGTTAATTTGAATGTTCTCGATTGCGATGAGGACTGGTTCCTTAGAGGATACACTTCTTTTTTTACATATATCCCTCCCGCGCGCCATTTACAGAACTTGCCGGATTATTTTTTCAAATTTGTCATATCTTTTAGAGGTGTAGGACATGCAATACCATCCCAATAAAGATCTGAGCACACTTGCTTTTAGTTTTTTGTCTATTCCTTTCTTTCTGCAGTTTTTCAACTGGATTTAGAGCTCTAGTGACTGCCCACTTAAGGCATTGGTTTGATCATCATTTTTATATTATTTAAGCTTTCTTGTCAGCTAAAAAATTTGGAAGTGGGATATATGATATCCCCCATAGGCCCTGATATTTTCACCTTTCGAATCATAAGAATACATAGACTAAAGACCCACCCACTTCCGCTATTTTGAAAAGTTGAAATGTTTCCCAATCATATTGCTTCACTTATTATACAGCTCTTCAAGATTTGTAGCTTCAAGATTACTTCTACTTCCACCCAAAATGGTGCTTGCCTTCTTTTATCACTACTTACTTCTCCCTTGCAAATCTGATTTTTTCCATCATGCAACGACGAACTAACAACACAACCTTTTGTCTGTCTATTTTTGCTTAAAGATCTAACACAGATTTTTGGTTGCTGCAAGAATTTTTTGGATCATATCCAGAACGACCATCAATTTTATACTGACTAGTAAATCGTTTCAAAGCAGATGCCGTCTCATTATTTCAAATGGTTTTTTCCTCGTTTGTAAGTTTTTTAATGCTCTCTTGAAGTTTTTTGATCCTTTTCACGTCTTCTTGGAGCTGGTTGTGGTACTTCTAGAAAGGACCAATTTTGATTTTGATTTTGTGGAGGATTGGTGGTACTACGGAGATGGTTGTAAAATTGGCCGATCACTATTTGGGATTGGAGAATCCAAAATATTTTCTGAGAGATGGTAATTTTCTTCTAGAAATGCTACGAGTTTCCGCTTTTCTCCATGCGAGAGTAACTCCTGAGCCGGCAATTTTTTTCGGCGAGCCGCGCGCAGTCTTTTACGGTTTTTTTTCCATCCTTTTATTTTATAATATTTTTTTCATTCTTAAATACAAATATTTTGGAGGGTGGTAACATGCACAGATGCACACTCCTGTTGCATGAATTTTTTGATGGTTTGCACAGGATTTAAGGTGGATGATATGATGACGTGGATGTACCGGATGCGAGTTGGTTTACTCGGATGGATTTGGGAGGTGATGATTTCAGGAATTTCTGTATTTTTACGATTTTGAGCCAGAATGCCATTTTGATAAGATTGCACAGATGCACGCTGTTTGATTAAATTTGATGGATTGCACCGGGATTTTTGCCTGGATGTATAATTGACGTGGGACTGTAGAGGAAGAAGTCCTGGAAAGGTTGAGGGCAAAAATCCACAGACCTGCTTGTATTTTTTTGGATTTTTGATCCAGAATGTCCCTTATACATCTACTCAATGAATCAATCAAAACTTTATTCCCATAATCGACAAATGACATACATACAATCACAAACAATGATATGGGGGAGATGACCAAGAGGGCAGAAGGCCCAAAGTGGGTCACCACCTAAAGAAACGTTAACTCTTTTCACCATAAATTACCAACCAAAGCTATAACAAGCACACAAGAAGAGACAAATGTTCCTAAAGAAAAACAAATTTTCATTTCACATTTAATTCTGTAATTTTCTAACTCAAAATGCAATGCACAAATGCAAAACCACCAAGTTTCATGACCATTACAACCATTAGAAGTATTTGACCTTGGATACCCCAGATGACATTGAAATGACCCTTCCAAATTTCACCAACTGATGTTGCCCCACACCCACAAAGTTCATGACCATACAACATTTGCAGTGATGATTTCATTACCACCCTGCTTTCATTACCCAAAACAGTAAGTCCTATAGATATAAAGGGTCTCTTATCCCCACTTTCTGCTGACAAAATTGAGTTGCTCTTAATTAGAATCGCAAAAAGGGTAGACAAACAAAATCCTTCGAATATTTCAAACCTATGCACACAGAGAGATGGAAACTCTTGTCTTATTTGGTAATCATTGGAAATAATGCAAGAGAATGAATTTTCATCATAACCTTATTTTTTTAAATGCACTAATCTTGGCCTTTTGAAAGTATTGTGTGCTTTACAACCTGACTTTGAGCCCACCACATGTAATTCGTGATGAGGCAAGGCAATGGCAATATCAAAACTATTGTCAATATGAAACCTCTTACTAATTAATGCAGGCAGTTCAGTTTTAACATTTCTCTGCACAAAGTGTGGGTGTGTGTGTGTGCCGGCGCGTGTGCATGCATGTGTGCTGATTGGGAACAGGAAGTATTCACGAAAAAAAAATTTTAAAGTAATCTTTATCCTGACATTGCCGTTTTGAGTATGTATTGGTAGCATATATAGGTTAATAACTGCGCATTTACTTGCGAGAAAAAATTGAGAAAAACTCAATGACACACGAGCTGATTTTTGAGCGTCTAATGCATGAGCTCCGCAGGAGCGAGGAGTGCATTGAACAAGCATCAAAATTCAAAGCAAAGGCATTGATTTGTCCCATAGTGGCATTTTCGAGCAAAGAAATGCACAGGTTGAACCTAATTCATACACGACAGAAAACAAAAGAATGGCCTTGGATAGTGATAAACAGTCGCTTAAAAATAAATACCATGGAAATAAAAAACAAATTTACCCACAGAGAAATAAACCGTCCTGCGCGACGTACACGCCTTCGAAAGCACCTTACGCAGTACGCAGAATGACTTTTCAATCCACTCCGCGGCATTAGCGTATTTGTTAACGGCCTCACTGATTTGCTGTTGTATATGCGTAAATACGAAGCGTGTATGAATTCCCTCAAAAACCACTGATGAAAGCTGGCTGGCTGGCAGGTATCATGACAAAAATTATGGCCCTTGCTTGTAAACTCCAGTTTTAAAATCAACTTGAAGTGAGTAGCACCTGCTATACCAATCTTTTTTTAAATGCCACGTTAAAAACATGGTTATGAAATGGGTTCTAATATTTTGGGCACAAACACCATGTTTCCTCTTACTTGCACCAGCATTTAACGTGATTTAAAATAATTTACAATTTTGTATTGTGGCCATTTAAAAAACACACATATACATTAGTTGCCGTTAAATCCATAGTCATTCTTTGGTGCACGCAAATCCTCATAGGGGCATGTTTTTTAAGTTGGGCACATTTAAAAGGGTGGATTTGTTGCATTCTTCGTTCGACAAAACGTTGTTTGACATGTTTTGTAGTTTGTTAATTTACCATTATATGAGACAGAGCTTGTTTTGGGGTATTATTTGTTTCCTTTGGACATTGGCCCTCCAATTTCTGAAGCAAAAAAATATGATTTTCTATCATAGGCAGATCTAGGTTGTGATCCTCTTTTCTTCAGTAAACTAAAAATCTAGAAAACAACAAATGTTTGCGACAAATCTGAAAAAGCGTCCTCATGCTCCATTTTGATAAAAAAAGGCAACTTTCACGAAAACACTTTGTCGAATTCTCTTCTAACTTTCATAATTGGATTGCTTTGCTGATTTTACATCTAGTAACACATCTCAATCATGAAAATATGTCTATTCAGTACCAGATATAGGGAGAATAGAAGAAATCTCACATTAATTTTGGACCACCCTGTATCTGTGTAATGGAAGTATTTGTCCGATAAAAGTTGTACATGGCTTGGTGGGCAATTTTGTTAATTATATTAAACAAGTGCCAAAATATTGTATTATCACTGTATGTTTAGGGGGTGACACCCATAAACTGAATACCTTTTCTTACTTATTTTGCTTGTTACACCCTGTATATTTATGAGTCACCCTGTATGATGAAGCCAATTGTATTGTTTTTGAAATCTGCAGAGTATATGCTCTCAGAATATATGTACTTATATAGGGGTAAAATGTACAGTTTAAAAGTTATAGCATCAAATCTGTAAAATCATGTAGTTTGTCTAAAAAATGCACATGCAATGCAATTGGGTCCCAACTTAAAAAACATGACCATAACTAGGTCTCACGGTTCCGTAACGCTATGGGAATTTTGTGAGAACTTTCTAAATTTTAGAAAGTTAAATTGTACAGTTGTATATAAAATTTATTTAAAACATACTATTCAGCAGTGATGGCGAGTTGTTTCTCTTGCTAATGATGCCTTTAAAACTAACATTTTGTGTTTTGATCGGAAAAATGAAGTGATTTCTCTCCCCGGTGCGAATTTGTCACCCTTCCAAAGGTGCAGAATTCTGCAACATTTTGATGTTTCGCTGGCATTTTAGAGCCTTTAAATGCATTCGATTCTTGATTTTGTTTCAATCGAGTATGTTTCTAATAAGTACAAATACATTAAGGATGAAATCAGGATCCCAAACTTGATAATTTTGATTTTTTTTCTTCCAAAGCCAATTTCGCCACAGACGTCTATGGGCCTTTTCCCAGTCCCTATATTATTAAAATATAGGGACTGGAACTGAGTCTAAAATCCTCAATACCATCTTGTCATGTCATGTGAGTACAACAAAGTCGAAAGTGCAATAGCTGCCATTTGTCAGAAATTCTCATCAAACATACTTTAATGCCAAGTCCTTGGTCAGTGGCTCTGCAGGCAATATAATTGCCTGAAGAACCACTTCAAGAGCCACTGACTCAAGTAACGACAAATTGAGTTATCCTAATACATGGCAGCACACACATGTATCACATGGCAGCTAATGCACTTACGACATTTTTGTACTTACATGACGATCTGTGTTCACGCCCAGTGTGCCTGCAAGGCAACCACTATTGCTAAATTTTAATACTGTACATACTACCACGCAAACAGAAAAGAAGGCACTTTGAAGTAACCATCCCCACAGTTGTTCGACCTCATGCAAGTTGTCTCTATTTTTAGAACAATTTTAAGTAATGGCGACACAATTTTGACAACTGATATAAGTAGGGACATGCTCGAGCTATAGCACCCTCTATGGTACATCTTCCATAGAGAAATGTTTAAAATTTCATTTTTAAGAAAACCATATTTGCATAAAAAATTTGCACATATAGCTAGCAGAACAAATCCAGATCAGTTGTCAAAACTGTGATGCTATTGATATTTTTATTCTGGTGTAATGAGACTTCGTGCCTGTGGAAGTCGGGACTCTCAAGTACCTCTCACACTGCGGCATGGTGTAGAAGAGACTTTAAGGATCCTCCTACATACATGTATCCAACTTAAGATTTTAGCTGTGTAATTGCATCTCATTGTTAATGAACCATTAAGTTAAACGAGATACAACATAAAAATTGATAATTGTAGTCATCTACTTAAAATTAAAAAGAACAAAAAACAGCTAACTTTACATCTGCTAAAGGACTAGAACTACCATATTCATAATCCCATTAAGCACCCAGGTCCCCATAAGCACCTACACACCAAGGGAGTTTTGCAACTTGCAAATGTGATTTTCTAATAGCCCATCCAATACCGTGAAAAGTATTATTAGCTACTTAGTGACAACTAGCTTACTGAATGATGACATATGGAGAATTTAGTGCAAAATACCCAAAATTGCAGTAAGCTAAAAGTATGATGTCATCTCATAGTGGAATATGTAAAAAATATTTACTAATTTTGGAAAGCATGTTTTAAAAAGACAAATTTTGAGATTTGTTTAAAATTTAGTTTATTGCAGTCACCATTTTGAACCAGGAAGTACCACTACCTAGTAAGAGTAGGTCAATGGAGGCACTAATGAGCTATTGGGGGTGATACCCACCCAAAACAACCCTTGAGCCGGTATTCACAAAGAATTTAGTCCTGGCTTAACTTTTAGTCCTACTAGAAGGACCTCTAAAAGTTCATCTTCTTTCCAATAGTAGCTTTTTCTGCTGAAAATACAAAGAAAACTACAGGTACACACTCAAAGCCGAGAACTTACCTATTTCAAATTGTTTCTCTTACATATTGTTTTTAAAAAAAATAAAGGGTCTTTCTAGATGGACTTAATGGAATGAATATGGTATAAAAATCCTGTAAATACGGTAATAAAAAGAACCCCTATCACAGTTTAACATCATCTCCTCTCCCATTCAGGACCAACCCCATCGTCAGCTTACTGCTGTCGGTTTACGGTACTTGCACTGTATCCAAACCCGGTACATTGTTAATTGGCGCCCTCTGTTGACCTGCAACCTCCTATCCACCATGTTCTGCTCCTCTTTCAGGCCTGCTTTGATGAATAGATCTCGAAGTTCATCTACAAAAATATATTAAAACAAAGATTTCCAAACCATATTACTTTAAGAGACTTAAAAAATGATTAAAGCATTGTGAGATATGGGCATCTATTATGTCTGCAATCAAATCTGAGACGTGTCGTTAAAATGGCATGCGTTGACCGCATATGCACAGCTGCACTTGACCTAGTAACAATCGTCCTAGTTAGCACGATTGGCCAATTTAGCAGAGGTCAACTGTACTTTTGTTGCGTGCTACGCTCGGCGCAAACACTCACTGTGATCGGCGCAGGGCGACGCGTCTCAGATTTGATTCCAGAAATAATAAATATGAGAAATAACCCATTATGTTTATATAAAACATTCCACAATTCTTCTAAATGTTGAGTTTTACTACAGCCTTGTTTTTAGTGAAATAAAACTTTTTCAGCTTGGTTTTGCCTTAAGTGACCTATGTCTTGAAATAACCAACTGTAAGTAAAGGCTGACTTCACACCCAGTTACAAAAAGTAAACAAGTACCTTTTTTTTAACTGTTCTACTTTTGTAACCATTTTTTACTCTAAATGAAACTCTGGAGTATAATATTTTGCTAAAGACCAAAAAATCGGAGACAATTGTCTCTTGTTTTATTTCTTGAGAACTGACTGTAAAATAGCACATTTTTGGATCCTACAAGACAATACGAACAACTTGTCACCAGTTTCAACAAAATCTGAATATCGAGTAAATTTGACTCAAAGATGACATTGAACATTTAATTTATGGGACTATAATGTGCTAACCAAAGGTTGAAACATAGGCAAATATATGCTTTTTCTAATCCTTATAAGGAGACGAACATGTTATATAGTGTACTTTAAAACACAATTTGACTTGATTTAGAATTTTCCCCTAACATTTCCCCATTGAAGAAGGGCAGCAGTCTGAAAATTTGAACCCCAACACTTTCTGACAGTCTGGTCCCTATTGCAGGGATGTAAGTGGCTGAATAGGTTTGGGCCTGAAAATGCGAAGCGTAGCGAGCGAAGGTATCGCCCCTCACGGCCGGGGGTCCAGGGCCCGCTCAAGGGCCCCTGGCGGGGTCCAGGGGCAGCGCCCCGTTGGGGGTCCAGGGGCAGCGCCCCCGGAAGCTCCTAGGTTTAAAGCACTTTGGAGTCCAGGGAGGGTCAATTTCAGGGGTAAAATATGACACATAACATGCATCATGATCAATGACATGTCCATACTTGTTGATTGACCTACATGTATCAAGGAGACATTGAGTAAAGGGCAAGGCACAAAATTGAAATTAGATTTGTAATAACTTAAGCATACATGTACAGTGAACCTCATTTATAATGTTTTTGTGGCTTTCTGAGTTATGTTTCAAAAGAGCTTTCCTGCCGCTGGAACTGTAAGAAATTACTAAATAGCAAATAATGCATTGCTTTCCCGGCCGTGTTTATTTTCTTCATGTACATGTGTAGTCCGATACTCGATAGGAAAAATCCACTACCATGACTACTGTCTTTTACTTCAATCCATTCCCACTTCCACTTGTCTCGAATGGTCGCATCTATCGTCCTTACATCAGCATCCCTTTCTACGATATCAATCGTTAAGCTTACAAATTTACAGTAAGTTTCTAGCTAAAAGATCGTTGAAAATAATCCAACAAAACACCGATCAGCTGATCAGAAATTTGCCTCGAGTATTAAAATGGCGTCTGTAGCGATGACATTCGCATACCCAGTAATCGCACTCCGATGACACATGTTTACAGCACAGGCAATATCGAACCGGTTTGACATGTGCAACAACGCATGCGGTTATCGCGGGTCATCGGGTCATACTGCTCAGACTTCAATCGCAGTTGTTTCACTTTATAGACTTTCGTCGCAGTCGTTTGGTTTTAATTAATATATTTTGCTGCAGTTTTCTTTCTTTTCCGGTACGGAAAAATCGGCGAGGGCCGGATTTTTATTGAAAAATTTAATAAAGCCGGAATTCCGGCAATAGCCGGAACTCTTACATCCCTGCTATTGAATTCAAAACAGTAAGAAAATCAATTTCAGCACAAAAATCCACAAGAAACATGTTTTCAAGGACATACCATACCACACTATATATATCAAAGTTATTTTTTAAACAATTCTGATATTGTTTTAGCTACATCAGAGAATAAGGCAATCCTTTCTCGAGGTGGTGATTGGTCATCATGGATCAAGGGTGGTGCCAGGTTAAATCAAAGGAGGGGCGAAACATGCAAGATGAACTCATATAGGTCAAAAACCCTAATTTTTATGCAATTTATTGCTTAAACCCCATTTTTCCTGAATTTGAAATTCTCAGGGGGGCAGCTACCCCCTGGCGCCGCCCCCCGGGGGGGTACTCAGTGGAAAAGGGTAGGTACATATGTGCCGCCGATATGGGTCACATTTTCACGCCTTACTATAACAATGGGTCATTTTTTCCACCAGGCTACTATAAAGATGGGTCACTTTTTGAGGTCATTGCTATTATATAAATAGGTCCATTTTTCAATTTTGGTCGCATTTTAGTATGAAAATGGGTCCATTTTTCCGATTTTCGCTAAATCACAATGAAAATGGTTGATTTTCTGATTTTTGGAAAAAGTTACTATGAAAATGGGCCGAATTTGCTAAGATTACTATGAAAATGGTGCGAAATTTCAAAGCCAACTATATAAATGGGTCGAAATTTCGGAACCAACTATATAAATGGGTCATATTTTTGTACAATTTGGTCACTATAAACATGGGTCGATTTTTTTACCCGGCGGACGCACACCCGTACCAAATTTTGGGTCGAGTACCCCCCCCCGGGGCGCCGCCCCTGTCATAGATGACTGTGAGGTCTACAAGTCTCCAAGGGGAATCCCAGGCCTGATCAACCTGGACGATGAAACTATCGTCTGGTTAAAGACGGATCTTCCACTGTGATTTAGGACTTACACAAACGGATGAACGGTACTCACAGAACAACCTTCCCACAGACATTGGGTATAAAATCATTTATTTTGGCCAAAAACAGTACTGTAAATTGTAATGAAGAGGTATCATGACAAACAATTATGGCCCTCTTTTAAACTCCAGTTAAAATCAACTTGAAGTAGCACCTGCTATACCAATCTTTTTTTAAATGCCACGTTAAAACATGGCTATGAAATGGGTTCATAATATTTTGGGCACAAACACCATGTTTCCTCTTACATTGCACCAGCATTTAACTTGATTAAAATAATTTTACAATTTTGTATTGTGCCATTTAAAAAAACACATCTACATTAGTTGCCTTTAAATCCATACGTCATCTTTGGTGCACAGCCAAATCCTCATAGGGTCATGTTTTTTAAGTTGGGCACCTAAAAGGGTGGATTTGTTGCATTCTTAGTTCCCAAAACGTGTTTACATGCTTGTAGTTTGTTAATTTTATATGAGACCGAGCTTGTTTTGGTATTATTTTTTTCCTTGGACATTGGCCTTCCAATTTCTGAAGCAAAAAAATATGATTTTATATCATAGGCAGGTCTAGGTTGTGATCCTCTTTTCTTCAGTAAACTAAAAATCTAGAAAACAACAAATGTTTGCGACAAATCTGAAAAAGCGTCCTCATGCTCCATTTTGATAAAAAAAGGCAACTTTCACGAAAACACTTTGTCGAATTCTCTTCTAACTTTCATAATTGGATTGCTTTGCTGATTTTACATCTAGTAACACATCTCAATCATGAAAATATGTCTATTCAGTACCAGATATAGGGAGAATAGAAGAAATCTCACATTAATTTTGGACCACCCTGTATCTGTGTAATGGAAGTATTTGTCCGATAAAAGTTGTACATGGCTTGGTGGGCAATTTTGTTAATTATATTAAACAAGTGCCAAAATATTGTATTATCACTGTATGTTTAGGGGGTGACACCCATAAACTGAATACCTTTTCTTACTTATTTTGCTTGTTACACCCTGTATATTTATGAGTCACCCTGTATGATGAAGCCAATTGTATTGTTTTTGAAATCTGCAGAGTATATGCTCTCAGAATATATGTACTTATATAGGGGTAAAATGTACAGTTTAAAAGTTATAGCATCAAATCTGTAAAATCATGTAGTTTGTCTAAAAAATGCACATGCAATGCAATTGGGTCCCAACTTAAAAAACATGACCATAACTAGGTCTCACGGTTCCGTAACGCTATGGGAATTTTGTGAGAACTTTCTAAATTTTAGAAAGTTAAATTGTACAGTTGTATATAAAATTTATTTAAAACATACTATTCAGCAGTGATGGCGAGTTGTTTCTCTTGCTAATGATGCCTTTAAAACTAACATTTTGTGTTTTTGATCGGAAAAATGAAGTGATTTCTCTCCCCGGTGCGAATTTGTCACCCTTCCAAAGGTGCAGAATTCTGCAACATTTTGATGTTTCGCTGGCATTTTAGAGCCTTTAAATGCATTCGATTCTTGATTTTGTTTCAATCGAGTATGTTTCTAATAAGTACAAATACATTAAGGATGAAATCAGGATCCCAAACTTGATAATTTTGATTTTTTTTCTTCCAAAGCCAATTTCGCCACAGACGTCTATGGGCCTTTTCCCAGTCCCTATATTATTAAAATATAGGGACTGGAACTGAGTCTAAAATCCTCAATACCATCTTGTCATGTCATGTGAGTACAACAAAGTCGAAAGTGCAATAGCTGCCATTTGTCAGAAATTCTCATCAAACATACTTTAATGCCAAGTCCTTGGTCAGTGGCTCTGCAGGCAATATAATTGCCTGAAGAACCACTTCAAGAGCCACTGACTCAAGTAACGACAAATTGAGTTATCCTAATACATGGCAGCACACACATGTATCACATGGCAGCTAATGCACTTACGACATTTTTGTACTTACATGACGATCTGTGTTCACGCCCAGTGTGCCTGCAAGGCAACCACTATTGCTAAATTTTAATACTGTACATACTACCACGCAAACAGAAAAGAAGGCACTTTGAAGTAACCATCCCCACAGTTGTTCGACCTCATGCAAGTTGTCTCTATTTTTAGAACAATTTTAAGTAATGGCGACACAATTTTGACAACTGATATAAGTAGGGACATGCTCGAGCTATAGCACCCTCTATGGTACATCTTCCATAGAGAAATGTTTAAAATTTCATTTTTAAGAAAACCATATTTGCATAAAAAATTTGCACATATAGCTAGCAGAACAAATCCAGATCAGTTGTCAAAACTGTGATGCTATTGATATTTTTATTCTGGTGTAATGAGACTTCGTGCCTGTGGAAGTCGGGACTCTCAAGTACCTCTCACACTGCGGCATGGTGTAGAAGAGACTTTAAGGATCCTCCTACATACATGTATCCAACTTAAGATTTTAGCTGTGTAATTGCATCTCATTGTTAATGAACCATTAAGTTAAACGAGATACAACATAAAAATTGATAATTGTAGTCATCTACTTAAAATTAAAAAAGAACAAAAAACAGCTAACTTTACATCTGCTAAAGGACTAGAACTACCATATTCATAATCCCATTAAGCACCCAGGTCCCCATAAGCACCTACACACCAAGGGAGTTTTGCAACTTGCAAATGTGATTTTCTAATAGCCCATCCAATACCGTGAAAAGTATTATTAGCTACTTAGTGACAACTAGCTTACTGAATGATGACATATGGAGAATTTAGTGCAAAATACCCAAAATTGCAGTAAGCTAAAAGTATGATGTCATCTCATAGTGGAATATGTAAAAAATATTTACTAATTTTGGAAAGCATGTTTTAAAAAGACAAATTTTGAGATTTGTTTAAAATTTAGTTTATTGCAGTCACCATTTTGAACCAGGAAGTACCACTACCTAGTAAGAGTAGGTCAATGGAGGCACTAATGAGCTATTGGGGGTGATACCCACCCAAAACAACCCTTGAGCCGGTATTCACAAAGAATTTAGTCCTGGCTTAACTTTTAGTCCTACTAGAAGGACCTCTAAAAGTTCATCTTCTTTCCAATAGTAGCTTTTTCTGCTGAAAATACAAAGAAAACTACAGGTACACACTCAAAGCCGAGAACTTACCTATTTCAAATTGTTTCTCTTACATATTGTTTTTAAAAAAAATAAAGGGTCTTTCTAGATGGACTTAATGGAATGAATATGGTATAAAAATCCTGTAAATACGGTAATAAAAAGAACCCCTATCACAGTTTAACATCATCTCCTCTCCCATTCAGGACCAACCCCATCGTCAGCTTACTGCTGTCGGTTTACGGTACTTGCACTGTATCCAAACCCGGTACATTGTTAATTGGCGCCCTCTGTTGACCTGCAACCTCCTATCCACCATGTTCTGCTCCTCTTTCAGGCCTGCTTTGATGAATAGATCTCGAAGTTCATCTACAAAAATATATTAAAACAAAGATTTCCAAACCATATTACTTTAAGAGACTTAAAAAATGATTAAAGCATTGTGAGATATGGGCATCTATTATGTCTGCAATCAAATCTGAGACGTGTCGTTAAAATGGCATGCGTTGACCGCATATGCACAGCTGCACTTGACCTAGTAACAATCGTCCTAGTTAGCACGATTGGCCAATTTAGCAGAGGTCAACTGTACTTTTGTTGCGTGCTACGCTCGGCGCAAACACTCACTGTGATCGGCGCAGGGCGACGCGTCTCAGATTTGATTCCAGAAATAATAAATATGAGAAATAACCCATTATGTTTATATAAAACATTCCACAATTCTTCTAAATGTTGAGTTTTACTACAGCCTTGTTTTTAGTGAAATAAAACTTTTTCAGCTTGGTTTTGCCTTAAGTGACCTATGTCTTGAAATAACCAACTGTAAGTAAAGGCTGACTTCACACCCAGTTACAAAAAGTAAACAAGTACCTTTTTTTTAACTGTTCTACTTTTTGTAACCATTTTTTACTCTAAATGAAACTCTGGAGTATAATATTTTGCTAAAGACCAAAAAATCGGAGACAATTGTCTCTTGTTTTATTTCTTGAGAACTGACTGTAAAATAGCACATTTTTGGATCCTACAAGACAATACGAACAACTTGTCACCAGTTTCAACAAAATCTGAATATCGAGTAAATTTGACTCAAAGATGACATTGAACATTTAATTTATGGGACTATAATGTGCTAACCAAAGGTTGAAACATAGGCAAATATATGCTTTTTCTAATCCTTATAAGGAGACGAACATGTTATATAGTGTACTTTAAAACACAATTTGACTTGATTTAGAATTTTCCCCTAACATTTCCCCATTGAAGAAGGGGCAGCAGTCTGAAAATTTGAACCCCAACACTTTCTGACAGTCTGGTCCCTATTGCAGGGATGTAAGTGGCTGAATAGGTTTGGGCCTGAAAATGCGAAGCGTAGCGAGCGAAGGTATCGCCCCTCACGGCCGGGGGTCCAGGGGCCCGCTCAAGGGCCCCTGGCGGGGTCCAGGGGCAGCGCCCCGTTGGGGGTCCAGGGGGCAGCGCCCCCGGAAGCTCCTAGGTTTAAAGCACTTTGGAGTCCAGGGAGGGTCAATTTCAGGGGTAAAATATGACACATAACATGCATCATGATCAATGACATGTCCATACTTGTTGATTGACCTACATGTATCAAGGAGACATTGAGTAAAGGGCAAGGCACAAAATTGAAATTAGATTTGTAATAACTTAAGCATACATGTACAGTGAACCTCATTTATAATGTTTTTGTGGCTTTCTGAGTTATGTTTCAAAAGAGCTTTCCTGCCGCTGGAACTGTAAGAAATTACTAAATAGCAAATAATGCATTGCTTTCCCGGCCGTGTTTATTTTCTTCATGTACATGTGTAGTCCGATACTCGATAGGAAAAATCCACTACCATGACTACTGTCTTTTACTTCAATCCATTCCCACTTCCACTTGTCTCGAATGGTCGCATCTATCGTCCTTACATCAGCATCCCTTTCTACGATATCAATCGTTAAGCTTACAAATTTACAGTAAGTTTCTAGCTAAAAGATCGTTGAAAATAATCCAACAAAACACCGATCAGCTGATCAGAAATTTGCCTCGAGTATTAAAATGGCGTCTGTAGCGATGACATTCGCATACCCAGTAATCGCACTCCGATGACACATGTTTACAGCACAGGCAATATCGAACCGGTTTGACATGTGCAACAACGCATGCGGTTATCGCGGGTCATCGGGTCATACTGCTCAGACTTCAATCGCAGTTGTTTCACTTTATAGACTTTCGTCGCAGTCGTTTGGTTTTAATTAATATATTTTGCTGCAGTTTTCTTTCTTTTCCGGTACGGAAAAATCGGCGAGGGCCGGATTTTTATTGAAAAATTTAATAAAGCCGGAATTCCGGCAATAGCCGGAACTCTTACATCCCTGCTATTGAATTCAAAACAGTAAGAAAATCAATTTCAGCACAAAAATCCTACAGAAACTGTTTCATTGACATACCATACCACACTATATATATCAAAGTTATTTTTTAAACAATTCTGATATTGTTTTAGCTACATCAGAGAATAAGGCAATCCTTTCTCGAGGTGGTGATTGGTCATCATGGATCAAGGGTGGTGCCAGGTTAAAATCAAAGGAGGGGCGAAACATGCAAGATGAACTCATATAGGTCAAAAACCCTAATTTTTATGCAATTTATTGCTTAAACCCCATTTTTCCTGAATTTGAAATTCTCAGGGGGGCAGCTACCCCCTGGCGCCGCCCCCCGGGGGGGTACTCAGTGGAAAAGGGTAGGTACATATGTGCCGCCGATATGGGTCACATTTTCACGCCTTACTATAACAATGGGTCATTTTTTCCACCAGGCTACTATAAAGATGGGTCACTTTTTGAGGTCATTGCTATTATATAAATAGGTCCATTTTTCAATTTTGGTCGCATTTTAGTATGAAAATGGGTCCATTTTTCCGATTTTCGCTAAATCACAATGAAAATGGTTGATTTTCTGATTTTTGGAAAAAGTTACTATGAAAATGGGCCGAATTTGCTAAGATTACTATGAAAATGGTGCGAAATTTCAAAGCCAACTATATAAATGGGTCGAAATTTCGGAACCAACTATATAAATGGGTCATATTTTTGTACAATTTGGTCACTATAAACATGGGTCGATTTTTTTACCCGGCGGACGCACACCCGTACCAAATTTTGGGTCGAGTACCCCCCCCCGGGGCGCCGCCCCTGTCATAGATGACTGTGAGGTCTACAAGTCTCCAAGGGGAATCCCAGGCCTGATCAACCTGGACGATGAAACTATCGTCTGGTTAAAGACGGATCTTCCACTGTGATTTAGGACTTACACAAACGGATGAACGGTACTCACAGAACAACCTTCCCACAGACATTGGGTATAAAATCATTTATTTTGGCCAAAAACAGTACTGTAAATTGTAATGAAGAGGTATCATTCCCTGGAGACTTAAACGTAATTTACCTTGAGTGAAGAAGTAGACCCTTGTGCCATCTCCTCTCACATAGAAATGTTCCGATAAACATCGGCCTGCAATGCAAAATGAATATTAATTCACTGCCTGTTTTGGAAAGTGATTGATGTGACAGATATTTGTTCACCTTACACCACAGAGGTCCCGATTTCAATTCGCAGACCCTGTTCCCGCTCTTCAGACACTGATCATTGGTGATGCATATACATGAGTTCCATGAAAATCCACTTCACAATTTCACAGAAACTGAGCTAAATGCAGTGGTCAATCAGAATGCCAAATGACACCTATTTGACCTTTAATCTCTTATTTCATTGTCACCCCAAGGAAGCCCCACCAACAATGACCCTTTTGCAAGATTGATGAAAATCCTACAGATTTAAAGATGGGGAACTAAACACAGCATGCTGCAAAAGCACCAAAATGTCATACAGTCAACTTAATCTAACAAATTCATGAGCCTTCTGCACATAGTCGGGACAAGCATGATGATCATCAAACATTACATTTATTGAATTACCTCAAAGGGGATAATGAAATTTAAATTTATTTTGTGTGAATTACAAACTTATCTGCAGTGACAGAACATTGTGCTTAATAATGTACCTACTCAAATATCTGTGGCTTTTTAAATTTCAGTACCTACATATCCCCTCCAAAGTAAACCATACTCTTGACGATATGCATGAAGTGACAGGAATAAACTAGAATTTCACGGTTCTCGGCTTTCGCGCTCGCTACATTCAAAGAATATAAGCTGTGAGCCGCCCAGCCTATCTTACAACTTGACCTCACATGACCTTTGACCTTGGCATATGACCTTTGACCTCATCAACAAATGAGGAACCCCATATTGCACCTATGGCTCAAGTTTGAACTTCCAACTTTTCAATGTAGGTCAATTTTACATTTTTAGCCTTTTTCAACCTGACCTCACATGACCTTTGACCTTGGCACATGATCTTTGACCTCATCAACATATGAGGGATCCCATGGTGCACCTATGACAAAAGTTTGGTTCCAATTGAACTTCAACTTTTCAATTGAGGTCAATTTTTAAAAAAACTTAATTTTTTTAAACTTAACAATTTAGTGACATGCACATACACACACACAAACACACACACACATACATACACAAGCACGACGGATTGCTAAAGTGGTCCTACCAGCTATAACTGGCGGCCCACAAAAAACAGACTATAATATCCTTTACCTTTTTTGAATCTGAGCTGTGCCATGTCATAGCGCCCATAATCCCTGAGTAAAATCAAACCACCTGGCTTCAGACACCTACTCAGCTTATTCACCGAGGACTGCATTCTGAGAAAATAACAAATTATCAAATACATAGGAATTTGAGAATCATTTTCTGGATATGAAAAATCTTTCTATTTAACAACATTTCTTGGTGTGAAAATATGCTCTTTTACATTCAAGAATAATCATTGCATACTTCGCATTCACAGTAATTATAAACTGACACCTTTAAAATACAGCATTCACCGAACGTGTGTCCTTTGCCGTTGCAATTTGTGAATGGGTACAAAGGTCACATGAGGTCACCAAGGTCGCTCACACTTGGGACACGACCCAACAGGCCTACAAAAACTGTTGTCTTTCTGGAACCTTAAGAGTAATAGGCAAAATTTTCTGTCCAATATGTGCACTTTGAGCGCACACTATGAAGTCCTTATGGCCGGTGTCCAGTATATTTTTATGCTCTCTGGTGCAATCTGGACCTATTTTTGAACCTTTTTTGTGTAAATTTTAGGACCATTATTTCAGAAGCTTAACAATTTTCTGTGACAGTCACAAATTTTTTAGGACCAACAGTCCCATGGTCCTGTGGATTTTGTAGGCCTGCGACCCAAGGACCATTGTATCCAAGTGTCATGAAAATGCGCCCAATATGTGGAAACAGTGGGCAATTATGTTTTGATTTAACATTTGGGTCAACATTATTTTCCACAGACAGATAGATACACTAACACTACCAAAGCAATCCCTCTGTGCCACTTTCTTTGCAGACAACACCAAAAGATTCAGGCATTTGTGTTTGGAGCACTCATTTTTTTTTTCAAAACTGCTTTCTGCATGTTTGTTAAAATCCAAGTGTTAGCCTGCACCTGAATTAAATTGACTGAGGTTGATTTTTTATATGGGGTGAGTGTACAGTGGTTTGCCTCTACCAGTGTGATATAAACTGTCAAATCGTGTATAGATTTATAGAAATAGAGTGAAAGCCTTAATATGGCCTGTCATTTTAGGATTATTAAGAACATCATAGAATGAGATTAGCAAACACCTACTTGTCTGGATGGACAGCCGACAATACAAAGATGAGGATGACAATATCAAGACTGTTTTCAGGAAATGGTAAAGTAGCTTGCTCATCTGTGATGTCACAGACAAAGGCATGGCAACGTCTTGGATCGTAGTCTGCATGCTCCTGGTAAAAGACACAATTTTTCAGGTTTTAGACATTAGACATACCATACTTTTACTTGGAGTTACATTTAAATAAATATAAAAAGAAATCTTTAACGCCAAATAAATGACCCCATTATCCAACCTTGGCATCATGAGTATTCATAAACTGGACTTGTTGGTACATAGCCAGATTCATGGTAGTAGGTACGTAGCTTCTTCCAAGTACCTATTCAATAGACTTACACTCCCACACCAGGAATCTGTGTAATTTTGCTGCGTAGACGAATAATGTAACCCAGTGACTGATTGCACTGTTGCGGAGTACGGTAGCTATGTGTTTACGCGTAAGGTATTTTTCACAGTTAATGTAGTTTTATAGATATTTTGGGTGTATAATTTGCATTTGAATTACAATGTGGGTAGTTAAGGGATTTTTAACCCTAATGCTGGGAGAGAGTGAAGGAATAATGGAAGAGGAGAAAAGTCGGAAATTTGGGTCGGTCTCGAACCAAGGACCCTTCGGGCCCCAGTCCCATGACCGGGGATACCACGCTACGATGGCGTGGCTGCGCGGCCAGCGATTTCATGCCCACATGTGTCTTCATTTGATGACGTCATCGCTACATCCGGAACTTAGTGCATTTTTCTCACTCAGTGGCTTGGAATTTTGTGAGATTTGGAGGTCTTAGGTTTAGTATATGGAAAAAAAGAGCTATTATCAATGCCCAATTCAAATTTAGTACTGAATTTCCTAAAAATTAATCAAAAATGCTAAACAGGCTCTGAGCGTATAGTGCCCTCAATTTGTCCACCATCAAGACAGTAAGTCTGAGTAAGTACTACATGTCTACTATGGTACTGTCCACACCATGTCTAACTTTTCTCCACTGACAGAGCAACTACCGAGTCGAGTAGCCATGAATGTGGGTATTGTAGAATAGACACATCACTGTCAACCTAATAACTGGTGTACTTAAGGCAGGAATTCAAAGGAACTGTTTTTGCCGTATCTTCTTAATTATTGTTCCAACATATATAAAAGTATACATATTTGAGACGGAAATGACTCAAGGAATCCAAATATGATAATCTTTTTTCCCCAAAATATGTATTTTTTTAGAAAATCATGAAAAATGGTGTTTTTTTTCACTCATTTTTTGGGTTCCCTATAAAAAAAAATAGAAATGTTATAAAAATGTGCCTTGTTCGTTTTTGTATTCCAGAGTCATCGTTCTAGGGTTGGTATTTCCCGTTTTTTTTCAAATTCTGCACTATTTTCCAAATTACTTAACAAAAAGGCAAAAATCCGCGTGCTTTAATTTGGAGCAACGCCAAGATTGTGAAAAGTTGGACATAAATCCCGATTTTTAACAAAAAATTAAGAACTAAAAAATACCAACCCTAGATTTTAATATGCTCTGCATTTCATTTCTTACCTGTTGCTGATATGGATTTCGAGTAACTGGGAACCAAAAATCACGAATTATCTCCAAAAGTGAACACAGAGAAAAACCCCATTTTGTCCAAATGTTGTCCCATTTTGCTACAAATATGGCCTTATTCCAAAACACAAGCGTTTCACACTGCTTCTGCACCATCAGGTCACATTACGTCATCTGGGTTCTTCGTGATAAAAATTCAACAATTTATGAGGTGCAAATCGTGAAATTAAAATCCTGTTCTGTTTGCAAAAGCAACTCACGTGGGCAGCCATTTTACAATTGAATACAAGTTACCATAGGTATGCGTCATCGATACGATGCATCAAGGCGTTCTTGGTGCGCTCATTACTTCAAACTTTTGCTCGCGTGCACCGAATAGCACAGACGCGTATTGCATTATACGCGAAATTACCAGCCCTTTTGCAGTTCCGCCCATGTGGGTTTTTTGGGGGTCAAAAATGCGTAACATAGTAAAAGTAAAACGAACAAAATATGAGGAAAAAATGAATATATATAGATTCTGTTAAAATATATGGAAAGAAAACATGTTAATGCCATTAAACATGAAAAAAACTCAAAACTGGCCATTTAACTAAGATTCTGCCTTAACACCCCCTTAAAGGTCCATGGACATGCTTTAAAAATACAAGTTTATAATACCTCCCCAAAACAGTTTTATTCACAGCATGTATTGGTATCAATGTAAAATCTGCATGAAGTAGTTTTTGAGAAACCGTAGATTTGATAAAAATTGGGCATAACATCATGGGTTTCAGACAAGCTCTGAAGAGGAATTCTAAAACAAAAGTGATTATCGCACTGGCCGCAATGACCCCGAAGTGACGTCAAGCATTTTAGTGATGTAAAAGTATCCTTCTAGTTCTTTGCAGCGTGACGAACAGGTTTTATAATGTGCGCGTGTACAGCCGCGTGTGCTGCATAATGGTAAGATACTACGCTGCCTACGCACGTAATGCATGACGGCGCGCGTGCCTTTTTGTTCGTTTGTTGTTTGTGTGTTTTATCTATAGGCGTATGTGCTTAGGGGAAAGCATGAATATCTTGTCTTGTAGGTCCTACTATTGAACCTTATTTTGTGTCAAGAAAATGGCCTAACAAACAGAAAATCGCATGATAGGATCGCCAACGTCTATATTTTTAAAATGCCATGGTCATAACATTCAAAACTTAGTAAGAAAGTTAACACCGCTTTTAGAAAATAGCTGTCGGAATATTTTTTAAATACATGGATTTTCATTCTTGCACATTAATTTTCATTTTAAAGTTTGATTAAAAATAATCAAATTTAATACTAGATATTATCAAACCCTCTACACTTTGCATATTGGCTCAAAACAATTGGTAAATGACGATTTACAAAAATTTCTGGTAAATTCCGCGTGTATCTTGCACCGGCGTGTGATAAGAAAAACAGGGTAAAACTCTTCTCCACGGTGACCTTACTACTGTAAAGAGGAGAAGACTTAACTTCAAGGAAATACAGGTAAGATAAATACCTTTGTTGTATTTTCTAGACACAGTACATCGACTATACCAAAAGCGTGAACTTCTTTGAATTTCAGATGGCCTGTCCTGGCGTCGTATCGATCGAGTGGTTCGTTTTTGTTTTTGTTATAGCTGGTACACGTGCGTTTCGGGGGTGTGCGTCTTTGTTACTCTGACGTCACTTTAGGGTCAAAGCCAACTCCAGCATCTTGCGAAAACAGGAGAAGGCCCTGTCCGATTGGGTATATTTATCCTTGAAATTTAACACTTTACCGATGTTCACTTTTAAAAATCTGTGTTGAGATGTGATCAGGATACTGTTGAGGTACGAAAATGTAAGAAATTAAGAAATGAAGAAATGTCTACTCAGCTGTGTCCATGGACCTTTAAGAAGACCTATCCTGAGTTTCTGCATTGCAAATAATCCTGCCTTTACTGTGCAGTATCTGCAGTATAGCTTACCACACAAGCAAAAATCCGGCCATATACTAGTATATCATCTACGTAGCAGAGTTGCAGGTATTGTAGGGGAGACACATGTGCACCTATAATAACTGGTGCACTTGGAAGCCCAATCCTGCAGTTTCTGCATCGCAAATTGCTCAGTGTGTGCACTGCAGTAGCTACCGTGGTAGACACAGATTAGCTGCGGTATAGGTTACCAGAAGCTGGCCATGTATTCAGTCACTTCACTCCTTTCTACTATATACTACAGTCACCATCAGTGTTCTAGCTACGCCAGTCGGCGCCAGTCGGGGTAGCCGGTGGACTCGATTTGACCAGCAGCAAGCTTAAAATTTTCTCTACCACCGGCACAAAATCTTAATAAAGTACAGGATTAGCTTACAACCATGGGGATTTCCAACTACTGGTACTTGATTTACCCAGCACACAATTTGGCCTGGCTATAACCCTGGTTGCCATCAAAATACTTCGGTGGTATTTATTTGCCCTGCATTGAGTGTGATATGCGTAAACAAGGAAGTGATTTTGCTGAACTCTGATTGTTTGATTATCACTCATGACAACCGGGTGAGTTTGAGAGTGGCTCAGGTCAAGGACAAGCTCTGCCCCTTTGTACGTGTTCATGACAAGTGCTGTGTTGGCAATCACAGAAGTATTTTGACAGCGAGTTTATGTGTAGTAACCTATATACAGAATAAAAAGGGTTAGTCTGCATTGAAGATATTTAACCCTTATCTTACCAAGCCTTTTTTTAGTAACACGGTTTACCACTCCTCCTTGGGAATTCATTATAAAGCACCCAATGCTTATGATTTTGATACCAGTGGATAGCTGCACTCTTCTTTCCATTAATACCAAAAAAGTACCAACATACCTAGGATGCGTGTCACAATGACGTCTTTAAGTCCATGGATCAGCAAAATTGGCATTTTCCACAGAAAATAGGCAACCCCCCTAGGGAACTTTTAGGAAAGTTCCCTAGGGGAGTGGTAACCACCCCTCCCATGGTAAGACCTCTGTGTTGACATACATAACACTCACCTTTACTATATTAATTGCTACATCTGAGAAATCACAGCAATACACAAACAGATCAGGATCACTGCAAAGTCAAACACAACAATGAGATTACTATTTTCAGTGCATTGCATAATGGCTGGCCTTGTTCAAGGCACTCTACCAACTTCATTCATTGGTTCACATGTCTGATACAATATCACAGATCATATTAGACAGAAATCATGTGAGGAGTGTAGCATATTCCCCCTCCCTTAAAGGCACTATCAGTGATTTCAGGTAAGTAACTGGTATGAAATCGCATAACAGACGCTGGAACAGCCGTGGCCAATTGCAAACAGACGGGCCAAACAGACGGACCTAATGGACGGGCGGAATGCCAAACAGACGGACCTAATGGACGGGCAGAATGCCAAACAGACGGGCTAAACAGACGGGCAAAACAGACGGCAAAACAGACGGCAAAACAGACGGGCAGGCAGAACCACTCAACAGTCACGCGAAAATTCCCCAAAGCATCACCATACAGACGAAAAAGAAAAAAAAAGGGAAACCCTGAAGCAGCCATATGGTCAATAAAGTCATCAATAAAGTTGAACAAACCTTAGTAATTGCTTGATCCCGTACTTTCTTTTTTTTTTTTTTTTTTTTCCATGGATCAGCAAAATTGGCATTTTCCACAGAAAATAGGCCACCCCCCAGGGAACTTTTAGGAAAGTTCCCTAGGGGGTGGTAACCACTCCGCCATGGTAAGACATCTGTGTTGACATATAACACTCACCTTTACTATATTAATTGCTACATCAGAGAAATCACAGCAGTACACAAACAGATCAGGATCACTGCAAAGTCAAACACAACAATGAGATTACTATTTTCAGTGCATTGCATAATGGCTAGCCTTGTTCAAGGCACTCTACCAACTTCATTCATTGGTTCACATGTCTGATACAATGTCACAGATCATATTAGACAGAAATCACGTGAGGAGTGCAGCATATTCAAGAAATAGCAATAACATGGAATGGCCTTCACCCCAAAACCCCATCTGTAAAGTTTCGCACCGATATTTCAATTAGTTTTGATGTGAGTGCTAAAAATGTGATTTTGTAAGCTCATACAGACTTACTGTGTAAAATTAATATTGGCTAACCAAAATGGGGCACAATTTCACTCTTAACATCCAAACCAAACATCCTTTAGCCCTCAGATTTCAGAGGGTAAATGAGAAAATAGTAACTTTCTTCTGATGCCAACATTTTGAAAACTTCCGGTAAAATTTGAGGTTCTGGGGACGAGACTATTAGCAATCGGGTCATGGCCCTTTAACATTTGCTGTAATTTGAGGCATTATTCCCTTTAAAAAAAATAAATAAAATGCATTTTGGGGCTAACTACCGAATACTAACTTTTTTGCCAATGAGACAATCAGAGCAACTGTAAAAAAAAATTGTGTCCTTTGGGGTCAATCCCAAGTTAGAACTTTAAAGAGAGACAGCAGCCGTCTTTGAAGAGAAAATCATGATCAGCCGATGTATGTGCTGGAATTTGTAGCAACGCCAAGATTGTGAAAAGTTGGACATAAATCCCGATTTTTAACAAAAAATTAAGAACTAAAAAATACCAACCCTAGATTTTAATATGCTCTGCATTTCATTTCTTACCTGTTGCTGATATGGATTTCGAGTAACTGGGAACCAAAAATCACGAATTATCTCCAAAAGTGAACACAGAGAAAAACCCCATTTTGTCCAAATGTTGTCCCATTTTGCTACAAATATGGCCTTATTCCAAAACACAAGCGTTTCACACTGCTTCTGCACCATCAGGTCACATTACGTCATCTGGGTTCTTCGTGATAAAAATTCAACAATTTATGAGGTGCAAATCGTGAAATTAAAATCCTGTTCTGTTTGCAAAAGCAACTCACGTGGGCAGCCATTTTACAATTGAATACAAGTTACCATAGGTATGCGTCATCGATACGATGCATCAAGGCGTTCTTGGTGCGCTCATTACTTCAAACTTTTGCTCGCGTGCACCGAATAGCACAGACGCGTATTGCATTATACGCGAAATTACCAGCCCTTTTGCAGTTCCGCCCATGTGGGTTTTTTGGGGGTCAAAAATGCGTAACATAGTAAAAGTAAAACGAACAAAATATGAGGAAAAAATGAATATATATAGATTCTGTTAAAATATATGGAAAGAAAACATGTTAATGCCATTAAACATGAAAAAAACTCAAAACTGGCCATTTACTAAGATTCATGCCTTCAACACCCCCCTTTAAAGTCCAGGAACTGCTTTAAAAATACAACAATTTAGAATACAGAAATCCCTCCCCAAAACAGTTTATGCCAGCATGTATTGGTATCAATGTAAAATCTGCATGAAGTAGTTTTTGAGAAACCGTAGATTTGATAAAAATTGGGCATAACATCATGGGTTTCAGACAAGCTCTGAAGAGGAATTCTAAAACAAAAGTGATTATCGCACTGGCCGCAATGACCCCGAAGTGACGTCAAGCATTTTAGTGATGTAAAAGTATCCTTCTAGTTCTTTGCAGCGTGACGAACAGGTTTTATAATGTGCGCGTGTACAGCCGCGTGTGCTGCATAATGGTAAGATACTACGCTGCCTACGCACGTAATGCATGACGGCGCGCGTGCCTTTTTGTTCGTTTGTTGTTTGTGTGTTTTATCTATAGGCGTATGTGCTTAGGGGAAAGCATGAATATCTTGTCTTGTAGGTCCTACTATTGAACCTTATTTTGTGTCAAGAAAATGGCCTAACAAACAGAAAATCGCATGATAGGATCGCCAACGTCTATATTTTTAAAATGCCATGGTCATAACATTCAAAATTTGTAAGAAAGTTAAGACCGCTTTTAGAAAATAGCTGTCGGAATAATATTTTTAAATACAAATTGATTTTTAATTTTTTAGTTTTTTTGTGTGTTTTTCATTTTAAACAAGTTTTGATTACAATAATCAAATTTAATACTAGATATTATCAAACCCTCTACACTTTGCATATTGGCTCAAAACAATTGGTAAATGACGATTTACAAAAATTTCTGGTAAATTCCGCGTGTATCTTGCACCGGCGTGTGATAAGAAAAACAGGGTAAAACTCTTCTCCACGGTGACCTTACTACTGTAAAGAGGAGAAGACTTAACTTCAAGGAAATACAGGTAAGATAAATACCTTTGTTGTATTTTCTAGACACAGTACATCGACTATACCAAAAGCGTGAACTTCTTTGAATTTCAGATGGCCTGTCCTGGCGTCGTATCGATCGAGTGGTTCGTTTTTGTTTTTGTTATAGCTGGTACACGTGCGTTTCGGGGGTGTGCGTCTTTGTTACTCTGACGTCACTTTAGGGTCAAAGCCAACTCCAGCATCTTGCGAAAACAGGAGAAGGCCCTGTCCGATTGGGTATATTTATCCTTGAAATTTAACACTTTACCGATGTTCACTTTTAAAAATCTGTGTTGAGATGTGATCAGGATACTGTTGAGGTACGAAAATGTAAGAAATTAAGAAATGAAGAAATGTCTACTCAGCCGTGTCCATGGACCTTTAAGAAGACCTATCCTGAGTTTCTGCATTGCAAATAATCCTGCCTTTACTGTGCAGTATCTGCAGTATAGCTTACCACACAAGCAAAAATCCGGCCATATACTAGTATATCATCTACGTAGCAGAGTTGCAGGTATTGTAGGGGAGACACATGTGCACCTATAATAACTGGTGCACTTGGAAGCCCAATCCTGCAGTTTCTGCATCGCAAATTGCTCAGTGTGTGCACTGCAGTAGCTACCGTGGTAGACACAGATTAGCTGCGGTATAGGTTACCAGAAGCTGGCCATGTATTCAGTCACTTCACTCCTTTCTACTATATACTACAGTCACCATCAGTGTTCTAGCTACGCCAGTCGGGGTAGCCGGTGGACTCGATTTGACCAGCAGCAAGCTTAAAATTTTCTCTACCACCGGCACAAAATCTTAATAAAGTACAGGATTAGCTTACAACCATGGGGATTTCCAACTACTGGTACTTGATTTACCCAGCACACAATTTGGCCTGGCTATAACCCTGGTTGCCATCAAAATACTTCGGTGGTATTTATTTGCCCTGCATTGAGTGTGATATGCGTAAACAAGGAAGTGATTTTGCTGAACTCTGATTGTTTGATTATCACTCATGACAACCGGGTGAGTTTGAGAGTGGCTCAGGTCAAGGACAAGCTCTGCCCCTTTGTACGTGTTCATGACAAGTGCTGTGTTGGCAATCACAGAAGTATTTTGACAGCGAGTTTATGTGTAGTAACCTATATACAGAATAAAAAGGGTTAGTCTGCATTGAAGATATTTAACCCTTATCTTACCAAGCCTTTTTTTAGTAACACGGTTTACCACTCCTCCTTGGGAACTCATTATAAAGCCACGGCCACATAGCATCTGAGTTGATACCAATTGGAATAGCCTACCTCCTCTTTCCAAATACCAAAAAAGACCCTCAACAGTCCTAGTATGGCGTCACAAGGATTTTTTCCGATTCCACAGAAAATATGCCACACCGCCATCCAGGGACCTTTTAGGAAAGTTCCCCCCCCCCCCTAGGTGGGTGTACCACTCAGTCATGGTAAGACATCTGTGTTGACCAATCACTGCGCCTTTACTATATGGTAATTGCAACATCAGCAGAATCACAGCAGACGCGTCCAAACAATCAGGAATTCACTGCAACTTCACACACAATGAGATTACTATTTCTTGCATTGCATAATGGCTGGCCTTGTTCAAGGCACTCTACCAACTTCATTCATTGGTTCACATGTCTGATACAATATCACAGATCATATTAGACAGAAATCATGTGAGGAGTGTAGCATATTCCCCCTCCCTTAAAGGCACTATCAGTGATTTCAGGTAAGTAACTGGTATGAAATCGCATAACAGACGCTGGAACAGCCGTGGCCAATTGCAAACAGACGGGCCAAACAGACGGACCTAATGGACGGGCGGAATGCCAAACAGACGGACCTAATGGACGGGCAGAATGCCAAACAGACGGGCTAAACAGACGGGCAAAACAGACGGCAAAACAGACGGCAAAACAGACGGGCAGGCAGAACCACTCAACAGTCACGCGAAAATTCCCCAAAGCATCACCATACAGACGAAAAAGAAAAAAAAAGGGAAACCCTGAAGCAGCCATATGGTCAATAAAGTCATCAATAAAGTTGAACAAACCTTAGTAATTGCTTGATCCCGTACTTTCTTTTTTTTTTTTTTTTTTTTCCATGGATCAGCAAAATTGGCATTTTCCACAGAAAATAGGCCACCCCCCAGGGAACTTTTAGGAAAGTTCCCTAGGGGGTGGTAACCACTCCGCCATGGTAAGACATCTGTGTTGACATATAACACTCACCTTTACTATATTAATTGCTACATCAGAGAAATCACAGCAGTACACAAACAGATCAGGATCACTGCAAAGTCAAACACAACAATGAGATTACTATTTTCAGTGCATTGCATAATGGCTAGCCTTGTTCAAGGCACTCTACCAACTTCATTCATTGGTTCACATGTCTGATACAATGTCACAGATCATATTAGACAGAAATCACGTGAGGAGTGCAGCATATTCAAGAAATAGCAATAACATGGAATGGCCTTCACCCCAAAACCCCATCTGTAAAGTTTCGCACCGATATTTCAATTAGTTTTGATGTGAGTGCTAAAAATGTGATTTTGTAAGCTCATACAGACTTACTGTGTAAAATTAATATTGGCTAACCAAAAACTGGGGCACAATTTCCCTCTAAACATCCAAACCAAACCCTTTAGCCCCTAATATTTCAAAGGGTAAATGAGAAAATAGTAACTTTCCTTCTGATGCAACATTTTGAAAACTTCCGGTAAAATTTGAGGTTCTGGGGACGAGACTATTAGCAATCGGGTCATGGCCCTTTAACATTTGCTGTAATTTGAGGCATTATTCCCTTTAAAAAAAATAAATAAAATGCATTTTGGGGCTAACTACCGAATACTAACTTTTTTTGCCAATGAGACAATCAGAGCAACTGTAAAAAAAAATTGTGTCCTTTGGGGTCAATCCCAAGTTAGAACTTTAAAGAGAGACAGCAGCCGTCTTTGAAGAGAAAATCATGATCAGCCGATGTATGTGGCTGGAATTTTGTACTAACTACCAACTAACTAACTTGTTCAGATTCTGCAAGATTGGGAAGACTGTGTTGCCTACACCACATCCAACCTCTAACATCCGAGTCTTGGCCCAGTGACCAGGAAATTGTCCACTGTCAACCACAATCCCACAATCCTTTGCCTTGACCTCTGACCTGGCAGCACCACTAAAACTCACTTCAGCCTCATCCTGAGATTTGGCATCTATTACACATCCATCACCTGACCCGGAAGCCATTAGATTGCATTCCGAACCAAGAGCATCATCTTGTCCAGTTTTCACTGGTTTTGTTCTTTTCCTAATGACCGCTATTATTTCTTACATTTCCCGGGCACAAGTCCATTTCATGACGGTCTCGAGGTCTCTCCGTTTCAAAAATCTGAACCTGGTCAGTCCTGTTCCTGTGAGATTGAGGTCACCTGTGACCTTTGCGGTATTAGACGATAAATTTGGGGTATTTTGCTGAAGTAGCAAGCTCAGGAAATTCGGTGAAGAGCCAATGGCGATCCTTGAAGAATCGGTGCTGGCTGAGAGTAAAATTCGTTCCAGAATTGGTCGGCGGTCATCTTCGTACTTGACTGTTACATTTAATCAAAAAATTTGCTCTAAATATTAAAGAGACATTTTGTATGGGATCAAAAACAGCTGTGATATGCAATTAAGATGACTATCTCAGAAACAGCAAATCAATTCTGATATGGAGTTCTTTCAGCCAAATGAAGATCAGAAAATAACACATGAAGTAGCATTTAAAAATGAATTTTGATGAGGCTACAGAGATGGCAATGGGAAACTACCTGAAAAGCTACGGGAGACGTATCACGCAATCGGCAGTAGCCCTTATGACGGATCTTTCAAGGGGGAAAGCGGCCCAGTGGCAATGCACATCAATGTGTGTTCTAAGGGGAAAGCGTGCCCACCAGCAACTCACAGCAGTGCTCAAAAGTGAATTATCTGCCAATGTCCGACCGACAGCCTGAAAATTCGGCCAAATAAGTAAACTGAAGTAACTTGATTGCGGTTTTTTGCCGGTTAGGTGTGTTTAGGGATAAAAGGCGCACTATCAATTATTTGCCAAATCAGATAAACAAATAATAAAAATCAGAGTTTTGCATGTCTTTAAAACTACAGCGATACCTAACCACACCCTGCAGTTATAAGCTGAAAAACAACCTAATATAAAGACAAAATCGGATATTTTATAGTCATTATTGTCTGTACGGACACTACTTTCTACAACCAGTAAGTGAATGGCAGACCATATCTTGAAGAGTCTCGTTGTCTTCCTTTGTGGCATTTGCATGGGAAAAAAAATAATTATGCAAATTCTACAGGACTTATCCTTTACTTTTGAACTATCCTGCAAAATTGAATATTTTGACTCTCTTTTGTTTTTTAGAATCACTGATAATGCCGTTAAAGACACTATCAGTGATTTGCTAAATCAGAATCGAAAAAATCATCAAAATTCAGTTTTTTATATTTAAAAATGTTGTAACAAGTACAGGTATCCTAAACATGTACCCTGCAAATGATAAGACCACGAGCAACCTTTAATAAGGGAAAGAATCGAGAAATTTAAGTCATAACTGTCCGTTCGACACTTACTACAACACGTAATTGAATGGGGAATCGTATCTTGGAACACTGTCGTTTTCTTCCTTTTGGTCACTTCTTCAGGTGGAAAGGTAACTTATGCGAACTTCTAAAGACTTATCCTTCACTTTGAAGCTATTCCTGCAAATTTTAAATATTTTTCAAATCACTGATAGTGTTCTTTATGGAGGTTAGCTGGAGATAATAACAATCACATTTCATAGATCAAATCAGGTTTCAACCTGGGTGCGTTACAGAGGGTGTTTGAATCAATCCACCAAGCATTGCAATGTGCCTATACTGGACTTTACACAAACCTATGTCAGTACTTAGGGATATAAAAAGTGTTCCAAAAGTTTTAAGAACCACAAGACATGTCATAATTCATGCTTAAACATCCCTTAAGTACTATGCTTTGTGGGCGAAATGAGCATATAAGTCAGGATTTTTAGTGTTAAGAATAGGATTTGTGTGGATCACATGACCCTGTTGAGGGAAAATTTCCCAAAACTGATGATTGTGGGATTGATCAACACCCTCTGGGTGGTTATTAATACCTCAAATCTTGTTGTAGCATTCACTTTGAATTTGCTTCCACTTTCTTCTGGGCAGCTGATGAGCTGATGCCTTCCTCCAGCTTACATATCCCTTGGAGGAAAGGTGAAGAACATACCAACAGTTAAAGGTGCTTGTTCCGATTTTTGTGTATTCTGTTCTTACTTGATATGAAGCTGACACTTGTACACACTGACTATTAAGTACCGGGGGAAACAGACTTGCGGTTGTGATGTTAGACGCGATAATGCATAGTGCAACGCCCTAAATCACACTGGTGGGCTTATGTTGATGGTTAACCAACAAAACTAGTTTTTTATCTATATCTTGGAAAAGAAATGGATTTGAAAGCTGAAATTTAGGACAACAATGAGAAAAAAATAATTGCCTTTCATCTGATCATCAAAATTTATACTACTTCCCGGTTAATCCCAAAGGCGATCGGAACCAGCACCTTTAAAGGTGCAATGAGGAGATTTTGAGGTATCCAATTTTTTATCATATAGTAAAATCCATATAGTCAGAGACACTCTATATAGATTTCTTACCTTATATTTGGCTCACAGAAATGTCTTAAAATAGAGAAAAAGGTGATTTTGATTTACTTATATTTCAATATAAACATAGGCTGAAATTTTTCATATTTGCTCCTATTCAAAAAAAAAAGAAAAAAATTAGAAATTTTACAATTTTGGTACCAAAGAACATTTCTCAGCTTAATCTTTCAGATGGGGAGATTTGGACGGAAAGCTTTACAACAACGGGCAAAATCAGAACTTTCGATTTTAGGGACAACGTGAATATTAAAATCTCTTGTTGCAAACCTTTAACATTAAGTTAACAAATTATTGGCAAAGTAAATATCAAGGAGGAGGATACAGTCAAATGTAGATAGAGAGTACAGATGTTTTTGAACAAGCGTTTACTTTTTAAAATATGTTATCTTTTTTGCTTGTTGATTTTAACCGCACCTCAGAGTGCCATGACAGCCATTTAGCTAATACCAGATTTTAGAAGAACAATCAACACACTCCATACAGGATAATTGACTGAAATGCTCAAAACAGCACAGCTCTACAATGGGTGATTACAAAAGAGTACATGCTGAGAGTGCTGCTGTTTTTTTTTAGTAATCCAAAGCTTTAAATCCGGTTTTGTTTCTGCTAACGGGGGTGGCCGATTCACCTCACACTCAGCAATACTGCCATGTGAAGATTCATTGGAGCAAAAGGTAATTTACCGGATGCCCTTCCTGACGCCAAGCCCACCAGTTTGTCGCGGTGGGCCTAGCCTTTGGGCAACCATGACCACATGCAAGGCAGCAATCAATCAATCAATCAATCAAGCTTTTATTTATTCACGGATACACCATCAACAGAGTTGTTTTTCACTGAGGCCGTGAGCAAAATAATACACATGAAACAAACATGGTTAAAACCAAGGTACATGTAAACTGGGCATGGTGTAATTGGTAATGTACATGTACAGTCAAAGCAGTATTGGTAAAATTGTGAAAAAGAGAGCTTATAAGAGCCATTAGGTTGCATATTGAAGTTTGATTTAAAAATGTTTCGAGAAGATGATCTCTCTGTAATTCATAATCTAATTTGTTCATCAATTGCCCACGGTAGAAATACTGGCTGTTTTTTATAATCAGTTCTTGGTTTAGGAATGTGTGAATATTGTAATTTACTTCTGCGAAATTATAGTTGGTTATTATTGAATGAACAAAGATCCTAAGACAGAATGGTGCCATGTAATTAAGAACTTTATATGTTACGATATTGCAGTTAAAAACTTGCCCATTTGCAAGTTGAAGCCAATTAAGTTCTTAAGAACATCAGCACTGTGTGTGTCCCCATGTTGCACCACAATATGCGAGCTGCCTATTTTGAATTGTTTTGGAGACATTTGCCAATATGAACCCGCAATTTCCCCAAACGATGTTAGCAATAATCAAGATGGGTAGCACAATAGCATTGTAAACGGTGTTTAGAATGTTTACATGCAATAGCGGTTAACATTTCTTCCATGTACTAATCCTTTCAGGGCCTTCTTACGTATATGCTCATATTCTCATTCCAGTTAGATTTCATCTAATGATGACCCAGATATTTACATTGTTTACTTTTGGTTAATTAACATTATTTAAATATGAATGCTTTTAGGTAATTGAATTGCATTTTACCGTACTAAGTCTTTTGTTTTAGACCCTATTGAATCAAATTCCGATTTATACATTTAAACTAATTTATTGGATTGACCAGTTGTGAAAGAATCAAGATCCTTACATTCAATTATGTCATCAAGAGAGTTTGATGCATAGTCATAAGCTTATCATCAGCATACCTTATTAACGTTACAGTGGGAAACAGCATGGGTAAATCATTAATATAAATTAAGAAACCAGAGCCCTCCATTTGAGCCTTGGTGGCATACCGCAGTAAGTATTTTTGACATCTGATGATTACCATCAATACCTTGAATTGAGACGATTACTACGAATAACGATTTAAACCATTAATTACAATATTCACTAGCACCATATAATTTTAATTTATTTATACGAAATTTCATTATTAACGTGTCCGAAGGCTTTCGTGAGATCTAGCATACAAAGACCGATAATTTTTAACCCTCATCATTGCATTATAAACAATTTTCAGTAACAATTAATTAGTGCAGTTGCGGTTGAATATGCCGTGGACGAAAGCCTGACTGATTATTACTAATTAAATTATTATCATTGAGGTATTTGTAGAATTTGGTCAAATACAGCCCTTTCAATAACTTTAGAAATAACAGGAAAAATTGATATTGGGCCTATAATATCCCTGGATCTGCAGGGTCTCCTTTCTTAAAAACTGCAGTACACGGGCCCATTTCCAACTGTTTGGAAAAGTGCAACTGGTAACGAGTGATTGACCAAATATGTTACAATAGTGTGATACTGGTGCAGCTATTTTTAAGAGTCCTGGAAGGAATGTCGTCACCAATCCGTACCCTTATATTCGGTAATGGAGATATATTTAAACACCTAATCACGGTAACCATTACGAAAATTTAAACTGTCTGATATATACATATCCAAGCGATACATAATTACAAATATCATTGAAGCGTGTCAATTTTAACTGCCCTAGTTGTAAAAGAGGCCCACTTAAACAAATAAGAGTTTAGTGCAATGGATATCTTTAGATTATTGACAGTTCCCATCATCTGTATTCAGGACAGTGATAATTGAATGTGTAGGTTTAGAAGGAAAAACTTTTCTAAGTTGCCCCGGTTTCTAATGTTATTTACTAAAAATATTAAAAAAAAACACTTTATTTATAAAATCTTTTTTACTTTTGTTGCGAATGAAAGCATATACATTATTTCTAGGCAGCACAGAATTCCTTCCACTGAATAGGATCAGTGCCTGATTTAATAGCTGATAATTTAAGGTTTGTCCCTATCACGCATAAGTTTAATAATATTAATCATTTATAACCAAGGTGCTACTTTCTTCCGACACGCTGGCTTTTTTAGAGGAGCATGTTTATTGATACATCACAAAGTGTTTTTCAAATAATTTCACACGTGTGTTAACATCACCACTGGATTGAATATCATTCCAATGGATTAGTTCCTAATCCTTAATAAATGCCCTGCCTCATCAATTTACATAGGAACCGAACATTTTTTATATTTATGATATTGCTTATTAGTATCGTATGATTTATACATTATTATTATTTTGTTTTTACTCCAGAGTACATAAGTCCATAGAATGATCACTAATGCCTAAATGAATAACACCTGAATCGATATTTTTTTCTGAGATAGAACAATACATAAGGTCAATTAGTGTAGCACTTGATTCTGTAAATTCTAGTTGGAGTATTGAGTTAATTAAGATGGAAACTTTTACATATTCAATGAGTTTAAGAGTATAACAGTGTAGTGTGGAAGATTAGTAGATCACAATTTAATCACCTATCAACCTGTAAACCTTTATGCTCAAGTTCAATTGATGTAATATTCATTCAGGGGGTTGACAGATCAATGGGTGGTCCTGGTGGCCTGTACCATAAGATATAGTCCACAAAAAATGGTTTACATTGGTTGAGAGTGATTTTCAACTATAGGAGTTCAAGCCATGTCAGAGATAAGTCTTTTCTAATTATGTGAGAACAATAACGATTAATATACAAAGCTACACCACCACGACGAAACATCTTCATTGTAAGATGTGTGTGCACTGTTTCTTCATTTATACAAATACTAGGGTCACTAATATGAATATCATTATCATCAATATTATCATCCAGAAAGGTTTCACTAAGCCCTAAATAGCAATATGCATAGTATTTAGGATGTGCTGAGTTCATCAAAATTATGTGTTTTTTTTTTTTTTTTTTTAATTGTGAAATTACAATTCCCCTTTTATTAAGTTTACATCAAACATGTTCCTCACATTGTTTAAAGATTAGTAGTATTAGAATGAAAACAAGGTTATTTGTTAAGGTTACTTGGGGACAATTATAAAATCGTTGATGGTTCTTACAACATTATTACCACTATATACAATATTTGAGTAAACTGTAATTTTAGGGTTAACATTACTATGTTCAATTTGCCAACATACGTAAATTGTATTGTGTGGCATGAGTAGTTTTTGTTTGTTTTTGTGTGATTTTGTTGTTGTGTTATGTGCTGGGTGGCACCACCAGTAGCTAGCAGAGCTGACACCCTTGTAGGTGATCTTCTTTTGCATTTCTACCAGGGTAACCCAGCTACCATCCTCATCGATTTCCTTGAGAAACCTGATGGGGGGGTGACGGTTTAGAAGCCGCCGATAACTCAGCCCTGGGACAGGGGGTTCTTACGCTTACCAGGAGAATACCAGTAGCAGGCCATCAAGAAACCTGACCCTCACCTGTTTTGTCTCAATCAGTTATCCCCCACACCATGATGACTTGGGTGAATTATTGCCTAGAGTGCAAAAAGCAGCACAGTATTGCAAAAATGTCGTTAAGTAGTAGTAGCAATCCTACGTTTTAAATTCGGTTTGTCCCCTTGAACGAGGGTGGCCGGAATCATCTCACACTCGCAGCAACCCCCTCACTCCCTCCGTCCACTTCACCTGATTCAATGCATCCTCCATCCTCAACCCAACCCTCCTACTCTCCTCCTTCACTTGCTTCTTCCTTGTCTTAGGACGTCCCCTCCTCAAAGTGCTCACAAAATATGGCATGCCTTGTTAGGGCCAGCTTATAGAGTGCAGGGCTGGAAAAAATGCTAAATTCCCCAGGAACAGAATCCAAATTTCCTTCTAAGATTGCAACATTTTTCTCCTAGATTCAAAATTTCTCTCTATTAAAGGACAAAATTTTCCCTCCAAATATCAAAATTTCCTAGGAATGTCATTCCCAAATTCCCCACTTTTCCAGGCATGGTAGAGTGGATAATCAGTCACTGTTGGATATACCTCCGAGGGCTCAGTACTCAAAATTTATAGAATAAACGTATGATTTTGGGAAACGGTACTCTCTTTACGATGAATTGAAACCAAGGCAATACCATTACTTTAAGTGGACGAACGAGGCCGGAGGCCCGAGTTCTTCCACGCAAAAATAACGGTGTCGCCGGTTTCAATTCGTCGTAAAGAGAGTACCAGTTCCCCAAATCATACCTTTATTCTCATTCTTAAACAGCTTTATCATTTAAGGTCATCTTTAACCCAATTTCACGATACTTTACGGCTTAAATATGGGACTGCCACCACCCAATGGCAACAATCGAACAACTTGTTGAATGCAACGATCATACGCAAAGAGACGCAAAGTTGGCAGGCGTGCGCGAACCTAGCAAAACATGGTATGACGCAAGCGCTTCAACCTAAAAATAACATCAATACGCAGCGCATACAACCTGGGTCCAATTGTCGAATTGGACCCGGACATCAGCCAATGAAATTGCTTATATTTTCACAGCTGTTTGAGAATGTAATTTACCATCTTCAGTGTGGAAATAAACATGACATACTCACCATGCATTGTGCTGAAACACATTTTCTGGATTGGTCAAGAATCGGGTGCCAAACTGCGGTCTCTTCTGTTGTGTGCTATCTTGTGCAGACACAGGTGTTTCGCTACTTTGGCCCCGAGTTGTCATTATCTTCATTTTTCATCTTCAGTGCTATCTGAAGAGAACAAAGGTTTTGGCATAATTACACTATACCCTTCGCACCTAATCTGTATCATGTGTTTTATTCCGTTTAACAAAAAAATATATTGGTCCTCGGACTGCTTGTGTCGCCTGCCGTCGCTGTTTGCGAATGAGAGGCCTAACACGACCTTTGGACTTAATAAGTGACCTTTGACCAATCACACAAATGAGGGGATTCCCCATGTTGCACTATGATTTCAAGTTGGGTCCAATTGAACTTCAACTTTTCCAATTCAGGTCAATTTTACATTTTCAACCTATTTTGCAACTTGACCTCACATGACCTTTGACCTTGGTATGTGACCTTGAACTTGGTATGTGACCTTTACCTCACATGTCCAAACAAATGGGGGATACCATGTTGCCCTAGATTCAAGTTTGGTTCCAATGCACTTCAAACTTTTCCAATCAGGTCAATTTTACATTTTTCAACTCTTGGCAACTTGACCTCACATGACCTTGACCTGGTAGGACCTTTGACCTTGGTATGTGACCTTTCCCTCATCAACAATTGGGGGGATGCTATGTTACACCTGTGACCCAAGTTTGGTTAATCCATCAAAGTATGTGGATATTACATGCAAATGTTAAACCTTTTTCACAACAGACAATAACAACAACAGACATCAACAACAACAGACAACAACAACAGACATCAACAGTGGACAAAGTGATCCCTATGCGTCTTCCTGCCTTAGGGCAGGCGAAACAATAAAGCACATGATACTGAGTGGGGTTGTTTTTCACAGTAAATACGCTAAGAATTGTCCAGAAATACATGGCTATTTAAAGGTTTCTCTCCCAGAGTATAAAATAATGTAAAAATCTTAAAGGGATTAGCAGCGATAATGCGAGAAAATAAAAAAAATGTGAATATGCACTTTAAACTTATAAATCAGGGATATGTACATGTACAATTCCATAAAAATGCTTTAATGTAGGAAACAAACCACCAAATAGACATACAGCGATGACGACTCTAAATCTACACTAAATAGCTGATTGCGGCTTCACCAGTACAAAATAAAGATTAATGTTTGTATTTGAGACCAAACTGTATCGATCATGGTGCACAATATCACGCTTAAAATCTGTGATATTCCCCGGGAAAGGCTTTTTTGATCTCAAGTCGGAATTTTGATACGCACGTATAGAAATTACAGAATCCGATAAAAAGTACTGCCTTGTCTTAAATACATGGATTTCAAGCTAACCACTTGCAGGTTATGTTCCCATATCCATGCCAATAACAAAAATACAAAAATATGAATTTTGATGATTTTTTCAATGTTTCGGATTAGCAAATCGCTGCTTATCCCTTTAACTCCAACGGCTTATTATATTCGACAAAACGAAACATGCAGGCTCAGTGCACCCATTGGATTACACCCTTTATTCCATCAGAGTATAAATTGTATGATAACGGATAAAGCGTGTAATCCAATGGGTGCACTGAGCCTTTTTCGTTTCGTCAAATATATATAATAGGACAACTCCAACAAAAATTCAGGGTCGGTCCTTGTTTGTTTACAAATTACAACCTGAAAACTGAAGAAAATGACTGATACTGTGCGAGTGACTTCAATTAGTCCTGCACCCCTCATAAATCCTGTACTTGCTAAAAATACCTTGCATGTGTTCTCCTTACATCTATATAATAATACCGGTAGTCTGTCTATCTGTCTTTCTATCTGTCTGTGTGTCTGACCGCGCCGAGCGTCGCACGGTCCTGAAACTTGGTGGGTGCCCTTTGACCGAACGAAGACCGAGTTTGTATATGTTAGTGGATCAAAGGTCGTCGGGGTCATTCAAGGTCAAAAGAGGTCAAATGGGATAAACGTTGGTGTATGGAAATGAAACTTGGAGGGTGGGGTTGATTGTTGATGCCGAAAATTTTGAAGGTCACGACAAGGTCATTAGGGGTCATTCAAGGTCAAAGGTCAAATGGGGGTTTAACTTTGACGTATCCAGACGAAACTTGGTGGGCCGGGTTGATTGTTGATCAAACAACCGAAAATGTTAAAGGTCATAACCAGGTCATCAGGGGTCATTCAAGGTCAAAGGAGGTCATATGGGGTAAACATTGGTGTATGGACATGAAACTTGGAGGGTGGGGTTGATTGTTGATACTGAAGATTTTGAAGGTCATGACAAGGTCATTAGGGGTCATTCAAGGTCAAATGGGGTAAACTTTGATGTATCCAGATGAAACCTGGTGGGCAGGGTTGATTGTTAATGCCAAAAATGTTAAAGGTCATAACCAGGTCATCAGGGGTCATTCAAGGTCAAAGGAGGTCATATGGGGTAAACATTGGTGTATGGACATGAAACTTGGAGGGTGGGGTTGATTGTTGATACCTAAAATTTCAAAAGTCATGACAACGTCATCAGGGGTCATTCAAGGTCAAAGGAACTGCAAAACCAAGAAGTCATTCAAGCCAGGTGATAGCGAAACCCAGGTGATCGCAAAACCCGGGGACCGCCTAGTAATTATTATTATTGTAACTTAGGAAAGAGTTCCATGTGTACCCCCTTTAAAATCTACTTGAAACAAGTTATATTTATTTATGGCCTTACACTAATAAATACCTTAAACCAAAGGCCAAAAAAGAAAAATAATTTGTTACATAACTTTGAAGGGGGTACTTATGGAACTATTGCTGTAACTTATTGTACTTCTTGACTGTCTGAACTCCAAAAGGGCTTTTCTTGACAGATGACATTATGACAATACTTTCTATAGCAGTGGGTGTTGACCCTTGGCTATAAAGGAGATACGTTACCCAAAATGCCCATGATATACTTGCCGTCGGCCGGCGTGCGACTGTAAAATCGCCTGTGAAAAAACCGATAGTAGCGTTTGTCAATGCTTCCAGAGTCACTGTGCTGGGCGTCAGAGCGATGATTCAGTTGAATTCAAGTCAACCTGGCTTGCGTCAAGTCGCTTGGCCCTGGGTATGCTAGCGACTTGACGATTTTTTAGATATCGGCAGTCGCTTTTCCAATAAGCGACGGACGTGATGTCATAAAAAACACCACGATCCTTGCGATGATTAGTATATCATGGGACATTTAGGGTACCTACCAGCAACAAAAGTTAAAGCAATAATGGCACATTTTAAAGAATTGGCCCAAATTTCAAAATTTGATTTTTGCATATATGCATAGTTGTGATGAACTTGTGTTGGTAATGTCTAGAAAACTGCGAACGACGTACACTCCTAAAAAAATGCGCATAAAAGTTCATAAAGGGAAACGATTTTGTAAATAAATACGGGATACAGCTTATGACAAGTTGGGAATTACCAAATTTATGTCCATCCAAGATGAAATACTACCCCCTAATGAAAATGACCTCTAACTGACTCTCCCTGAAAACGACCAGCAACTAATGTCGGATGAGCGTTATTGTTAGACATATACATGGCACAATTTCCCAGCTATTTACATTTCCACAAAATTCCAGCAGCCATTGAATAATATCTCCGAGATCTCTGTCACCCATATAAGTTATCTAATTACAAAATACTTATTTTGTGGATAGTTCTCATGATACTTGATATAGACTTTTGAATCAAAAGTGAGACCACTCACACACTGTCAGTGTCGCAAAAGGGAGTCAAGCTGACTGATTTCTGAAATCAACAGTCTCATCTGTTCTAAACCTAATCCTAACCAAAACCTTAAGGTTAAATCCTTATCCTAAACCCAACTATAAACACTTTAGACCATAATCACACGCCAACTGTTGGGCGCAGCACTTACGCATATTTCGCCTTTGCGTAATGTGCATCACTGCAAAGCGCTTGTTAATTTACAAAAAAGATATGGACCCTCGTGAACATTGTATTTTGATCGAAAGTTTCCGATGTTCCATTTGAAAGTGGCATATAGCTGTTGGTTGTCAGAGATAAGAACGTTCAGACTTCCTCACAGGAGGGTTACTAATCAGGATTCACATTTAGTCTCTATGCAGATTGATGAAACAATGTTTGGTTCAACATCGCTATTTAATCTAGAATAATGATCACCCTTCATATGAATTACAAATTACGGTATCTTGCTTATGAACCCACAATTTTGTATTAATTATTTGGTCAAATCTCAAAAATTTCTACACGTCCGATATGAGACAGCAGTTAATTGGGGTTGTGAACCATTTGCGACCCGGGTGACTAGTGACAAGATGAATCATCAGACTGGTGGGAATAAAATGCATAATTCTGCAGATGGATCACTAGTGAACCAGGGTCGCTAATTGACACAACCAGTTTACTTGAGACCACTGATTTAGAAAAAGGAAATAGCCAGATTTTCCTGAAGCAGCATTACAACCAGATGAGGTGACCAAAGTATATAGGACAAGTTTAAAAAGCACGCATTTAAATGTTGTCTGGAATCCAAATTAGAAGATGCAGTGTTTGCGCCGAGGGTATCTCTTTTTGCCTAGGGCCGAGGGCAGCACGCACCAAAAGTACAACTGACCTCTGCTGTAGTGGGCCAATTGCACAAATGTATTACGTTACTATAGTCAGGGACAGAATAAAGGCGACCAATTGCGCATCTGAAGTAATTTGACGGTGCAGAACAAATGTCGGCCGGAAGAATAATTGTGAACATTTTATGCTGTAAAGCAGAAAGTTACTTTTGCGAAATTATTGTCCCCGTTAGTTGAAAACCCGACTCAAAATGGCACGTTGGACAAACTTGTTCATCAAATTATGCCGACAGAATCCATGATTTCACGTCCCAATAACAATATGTTAAAGAAAATATGTCAAGATTTTGGTCAAGCTCAGTTTGACTTACCATAATAAGAGAATGTACCTACATGCACAATTCCCGAAAAATAAATACAATTTGATGTAAAATTAAAACAAAATAGCGGCATTTTAATAATTTTTGCTTTTTTGACATCGGAAGAAAACGGGCGGATTTTTCGCCACGGGCTTCATGATCAAAAGCGCCCAATTTTTCTCTCCTCGTGACGTCAACGTGATGACCAAAACATCTGTGTTGACTCGAATTGTTATTGTTGACACTGTAATATTGATGGATTAATGAAAAGTAAAAAAAAAAAAAAAATAATAAAATTAGAAAAAAGTTACGAATGACATATTTTGTTTCATTTTTTGTGTTTAATTATATTGAGGGCAACAATTGCGACATGATGGTCACAACGACGTAAATTAATGGATTGGTAATCACTTTGACGTCACTAGTTCCTGCGATGTTGGATTTGTCGGAATCGTTTTCGGTAAGCTATTGGGCTGGGAAATTAAAAGGGCAAAATACTCACAATGTGGACAATTTTCAAACTATTTTGATTTTATTGTAATCTACGTTAAGCTTTCATCCATTTAAACCAAATTTTCCAATATTCAGAATCATGACCTATTTCCTTTAATACTAAACTTCAAAAAGCTTTTCTTAAAGGTAAAAACCGTTGTGTCGAACATACAGGTCCTCCACGAATTGTAAGTCACAGTAAAGCAAAAAAGAGGACCGTTCACATAACTTGGTTTGACCTTGAAGATGCTTTGGGATCATTCATCCCACGATCTAATTCGGCTTACGCTCCGCGTAATCACGTTCCTTCCGAGGTCCGAAATACATCCATAACCTCTATCTTCCCTCAATTGGCGTATATCCACAGTTGTGGTCTTTAGATTTGTTTTGAATTTAACAAAGGTATCTTCCAGGGCGACCCTCTTCCCCAATAATTTTTATTCTCTGTTTCAATCCAATCAGCAATCCCTCGAAAGGACTTGGTTACGTTACACTGAACGATACCACGATCATTACAACGCCTTTCGCTGACGATTTCTGTCTATTACGTAAAAAAGACCCCCAAAGATAATGACTAAGATTTTCTGACCAAACTAAATCAATGGGGTTAAAACTCAAACGCTTCCCAAATGCAGGCCATTGTCAATTTGCCGCGGGTCGGCAACAAGTTATTTTTCTTTAAGCTGGGATGAGATTTTCGGCAATTGAGCGGACCGCATCAATTTCTTGGCTCTTTGGTTACATTTCAAAGTAAACTAACCGAGGTTTATGAATACATCCATGACAAACTTAACAAATGCTTGAAATTATTAACACTCTCTCATTAGAACTGATACAAACTGCGAGTTTATGCTGATTACTTTCTTCCATCCCTCCTTTTCCACCTCACTGTCAATGATATGTGCGCAACCATCTTACCGATCTTGGATTCGTTGGCTAACCGTGTTCCCTGAAAAAATGGAGCGGGCTTCCGCACCCCGCAACCCTGGCCTTCCTTCATAGCCTCAATGTTTTGCATCAAAAGAATTTTCCGATCTTGTATCTTGAAAGTCACACATCTGCCCATATTTCATCTCGTTTGAGGTGATGAGGTAGTTAATCATTGGCATAGACTCCCGTCTTGAGGAGGGAAAGGAATGGGTTCAAAAACATCTTTTGTCTCTAAGTCCGAAGAAATTCTTCTTCAGTCATGCAAATGCTATCCACGCTTAAAGCATGTCCAAAACCGGCCACAAATATTATAAAAATGCTAACTCTAGCTTTTGGCCACTCCGGTAACACCTATGCTGTTGCAGGGTAGATTTTTAGATTTATTATGCACTGAATCCAATACTACTTTGGAAAAGCATCGTTTATCACCTGCCGGTCGGGGTTTGCAAATTTGTTATCAATTCCTACTTTGATACTCTCAACAATAAGGTTAATTTAAAACGTTGGGGTAAAGCTATCAATGACAATTTTTTAGTGTAAACTGTGTAAGAACAGGCTCCCCTTCACCACATTTTGACTTAATGCTCCTTTCTCTCGACCAATGCATGTACACTTGGCGCCATAATAACATTCTCCACTATAGCTGTAAAACTATGATTACCGGTTTTCAATCGCCAAGATCCACAAATATTCTGCGATCCTAAAAACCTTAGCAAGGGGACAGCTTCAACCATCCATTGGTCTGTACAGTCACATCTCTTATCCCCGATCTTTGTGTGTTTGGAGTCTGCACGGAGGCTGGTCATCATTGAACTACGGTGCCCTTTGACTTAATGTGACCAAGCCCCACAACAAAAATCTGACCAATATGCACGCTTGCCGCTGATATTCAAAATAAATTCATTTTGAGTGTGAGCTCATTGCTCTAGAAATCGGTAGCCGGGGGTACATTCTCCCAAACTTGACGGCTTGAAATGTATCCTCAAAATGTGTAATAATCCCACACCTTTCAAAACAAAATTTCGGATGATTCATAATTATCAGTTTACCTTCATCCTTCGCTACTTTCCACCGCCCACCAGGAACCTACCTGGGACGATTATCCACTTCTTATTGTGCAAGTAATTGCTATTTTGGCTGTCCCTTGGGTTATCCCCTTTTATCTTTTTTGTTGTCTTTGGTCAGTAGTTGTTTTGGTCCCCTGTTTGTAATTTTCCTGCGTTCTTCCACTAAAATGGAGAATTGTTCTGGGTTTTACATTTCTTCCTTTATTGTGTATTTTATCTTTGTACAATGCTTAATAAAGTGATATGAAATATATTGGTCGATACATGCCCCGCCCAAGACACCGCCCATGGCGCGTTTCACAGTAATTGCAACTTTTTGTCAACGGGGGTCATTTTTTTCAAAACTCAGTGTCAGTGTGTTATTTTGTTTTCTAATGTGTATAATACTATAATTTTAAGGAAAATAGAAGCCACCTGAATCTTTTCTCCTTTATTACTTTTTTTAATCAGAGAGTTTTGAAATTGAGCCATTGTTGCAAAAATGGAAAGTTATTTAGATTAATTGCCAAAAGAAAATAGACTTGTCTTCATCATAAAAGTAAAGTATGCACCTTCAGGCATACCAGCTGAAATATGAACATTGATGCTTGAATTTTGACAATTTTTTACATTTTGGCTTCTATTTTATCCAAAAATAGGTCTTGAATGAAAAGTTTTATTTATAAAATCAAAAGTACAGAGCAGAGTGATTTTACATGAATTGATTAGCTGTATGCTGGAGAACATTGTACTGAATGCAAGCAAATCTCCCCCATCGGAATTTTGGACTTAAATCTTATCTTCTTGACATTTTAATTAAAATCAAAACTGATTTTAAGCTTCTATAAAGGTGAAACACTACGAACTTTCCCCTATTTAATGCTTTGTTTCATCCTCATGCCCTTCCAATATTCCAAGCTGTTAGATTGGCATGGTTGCTTGATGAAGCTTGCGTTGGGACGTGACAAATTGAAAATGTGACGGGCAATTTTTTGAATTTACTAAAGCTGATCGCACCTCAAAGTTAGTTGGTAGTTCACAAACCCATGGAACGACTATAAACCATACTATAAATTTAAAGTTGCAGACCTCCTCGTTGGAGATATGCAACTTGAGTGGGGTGGACTCGAGAAGATGAGAAAGAAGTGTGGTTCGACTGCTACTTCAAAGATAACCTGTTCAACCGCCTATTCATCTCATCAATAAATCTACTCGCTGGACCAAAGACTTACGCTACTTGCTAGAGAACATACTACCCTGTCCTTAAATCCATAAACAGTCCCATTAACGCCAGTTGTCATTTGTATTTGCACCGGTCTATACACTATGGTTGTGACCAGTAACGAAACCAGTACTCGCTGCATCAGTTTATAAACATTTGACCCCAAATTTTCAAAGTTTTTGTCACTTGGACACTTCTGACACAAAAAGTATGGTTGAGATGTGTTGAAAATGCATTTATCTAACCATTCATCATATGTTTTCACAGGAAATAACCGGAATATTGTACATTAGGCAAATAATAACATCTTTTATTGACTCCCAAAACTTTGAATCATGTTAGCTTACCGCAAAAGGTCGATTTTGCTGTTTCTTTCAATAAAAAGCCACTGATTTCCTCATTTATTTCTCCAACGATTACAAATAAATAACAATCAGAACACCGAGAGGTTCTTTGCCAGCAGAGATCTTTGAGCTGGAAAATTAATTAAGCTATTTTAGTGGGAGTGTGCCAATTACTTCCTGTTGTGCAACTTTCCCAGGACGGCCAAGCTAGGCGTTTGAACACAATTACTTCAAAGGTCCAATCGACCGGCCCTTGAGTTACCTAACAATGACTATGAATGAGAGTCATCCTGGGTAAACATCGGATGCAAATTCGAGCCATCTCCTTCTTTCTCATCTTCTCTGGTTGGACGTGACCCAAATGTTGGACGGCTGGGTGTACGGAAAATTTAATGTTGCTAGAGCCAGCCATTTAAGTGCGTTTGTCAAACTTTTAGTACAATTACTAGTCAGTGAAAGTGCTCTCAGAGAAAAAGTAACACAACGCTAGAACTACTTCATAAGACAACATGGCTTCTGCAAAAAGTGTTTGACGTGACAAAATTGTGAGGAAATTGCGACAAGTTTCGAATAACCATCCTGAATTAATTCAAGACCAGTCCATATAATTTCTGTGTGGGCCTTATCATGAGGGATTGTCCTTTGTAAATGATACAATTAAATGCCACAGATATCCCCCACAGGAGTGTCAGTGTAATTGAATAAAATGGTATTCATGTGAACAGAAAATGTCACATCCAACACTCAATGTGATTGCTCCATATAATTTTTTTATGAGCACTTTGCTGCACTTATTTTAACAATGGTAATAAAGTGTCACAGTTGCCTAAAGACTCAAAGTAAAAATAACAGGTCTACAGCTAAATTGCAGCTGAAAACAAAAGTTCATGTCTTTTTGGTTGACTCCATATCATTCCAATTTTGACCATTATGGGTGGGCCGCGCCTGAATACAAGCACCAAATAAGTAGGGGAGGTAGTCTAGTAAGATCTCAGTAAAACACAAAAAGTGACTCTGTATCACCTTCCTGTAAAAAAATCTTATGGTTTTAAGTGTAAATTCAAAAATTGGCAATTACTGTGAAACGGTCCCCATACTACACATTCAATCAATCACAGTCCGCGCCGCGGCTGCATTGCTAGATGATGACAAAAAAATCCAACTTCAAATTATGTGATCAGGTCTATCTTGTCATACGCTCAATTGAATTGGTCCCTATACTGCCTTGACTAAGGATGCCTTTTATGTGTCAACTCAAGTATAAGGCTTTGCATACGAAAGTCAACCGCACATAATAATTTAGCGCGCGTCTCAGACATGCACATGAGATTCGATTCCAGATTAGTCACGGACGGGGCAAAACAATATTGCCGGCCTACATACATGCAAAAACAAAAAGAATTGGACTTTTTTGTTTTAAATAAGGGTAAAGCATTTAGTAGTTGCCACAGGCTACGAATTCAGCAACGTAAGGAATCAAACCGATGTTTAAAGGTGCCGAATTTTAAGTGGTGGCAGAATACTAAATTCACCTTAGACTTAGTAATAGTAGGCGGCTACGATTATTACCTGACCACCCTAAAATATTCTTAATCTGGCCCTGGCCTGTCGACTGGGCTTCATTGGGAATATGACCAATGCTGTGTGTGCCTTGTCATGACCAGCTTACGTAGCTATAGTCCATCTGGCCTGGCCTGTCAGACTGGGCTCATATGGGAATATGCCTCAAATGCTGTTGCCGTCAATGACCAACCGAATTATAAACACCAACCATATGAGATCATGCCGTTGGCATTGACAAGTGTCATGGCCTAGCGGTAATAAGAACATGAAGAAGGTGTGGTCAGTAAAATCTGGTCAGCCTTTACCGTAAGACACCTTTCTGTATGATACAAAAATAAAGATGGATGGCTCCGTAGCAACCATAAACACTGCAACACAGTAAATAAAATTGTACACTTTTGCCGGACTCAAAAAGTTTTGATTCTCTTCCTTCCCCATCAATGCAGAATAGTCAGCGGGGGGGTGGGGGGTACGGACATGCTGATCGCGAGAAGACGTTCATTCAACGTGCGGCAACAGCCTCCAATCTGCTCAATGAATCAAAATGAATCAATTTCGGTGGTCATGTTCATGGTGTCTTCAGCTGATCAGCTCAAGAGAAGGCAATAGCGTCTTCCCACAATGCAGTCTTCAATACAAATTTTGCACCATCATCATCATCATATTTATTTCAGCACTCACATATCCAAATACTGAAAGACAGCAAAGAGATAAAAAATAAACGAGTTATGTAAGTGATCCACACCGGAGATTCTGCGACACTCAGCAGAACATCCGATAGTGGGTTATCTGCGCTCGAGCGCAGAAGACATCCGTCGGGGAGTGTCTGCGCACGAAGCGCAGGAAAACACGTCCGTCACGATATAGTGAGGGAATAAATACTGCGCTCGAGCGCAGAAACTCCATAGGCGGAGTATCTGCGCTCGAGCGCAGGAAAGAACTCCGTCACTATATAGTGCGGGAAAAAAATCATGCGCCCGAGAGATCCAGAAAATCCATAGGCGGAGTATCTGCGTCGAGCCCAGGAGGGAAAACCCTCGTCACTATATAGTGAAGGGGGGAAAAATCCTGCGTCGAGCGCAGAAAATCCAAGGCGGACGTGTATGCGTTCGAGCGCAGGAAACAACTCCGTCACTATATAGTGATCGAAAAAATACCTGCGCTCGAGCAGCAGAAAATCCGTTGGCGGAGTGTTTGGCTCGAGCTCAGAAAATCCGTCGGCGGCGTGTTTGCGCTCGAACGCAGGAAACCCCTCCGTCAAATATAGTGAGGGAAAAAAAAAAATTCTGCGCTCGAGCTCAGAAATCCACAGGTGGAGTATCTGCGCCGAGCACGTAAAACTATATCGTATTAGAGAGTACTCGCGGGTGGATGTTCTGCGCTCGCTACGCTGGTGGATGTCTGCGTTCGCTCCGCTGGGGGTCTTTTGCCTTCGCCGATGGTGGATCTTTTGCGCTGGCTCCGTTGGTGGATCTTTGCCGCTCGCTCCGCTGGTGGCTCAACGCGCTCGTTCGTTTGGCGGGGGCTTGCGCTCGCTCTACTGGCGGGGCATCCGCTTGCGACAATCAAAATATCGAAATACTTTAATTTCAATTTGTTTTCAATGCAAATAGTTTGGTTTAAATAAATAATTTATTTTTCAATGTAAAAATAATGAGAATGATGTTGCATGTTGAACAACTCATTACACACCGTCGCTGGCGGGATGTTTTTAAAATCAAGTTTTTTGTTTAAATGAAACAGCACGTGGGAGGTATGGGGACAGGAAATGTTCCGTGTGGGCCTATATTTTTTTTTTGCCTACCCGGAATGGCCTATATGAGTGTTGCGTTTGTGAAAACAAAACTTTTTTGCATTTGTTTTATTAAACATTTATTTCATCAATATCATTCAACACAAAACCATTTCTCTTTTTGGTACAATGGTAGTCCCGGAAAAGGATGTTGGGTGTTCTTAGTAAGAACCGCTTATACCGGTCACATTCAGCAGGGGTGCCAGAGTGCAGAAGAAAGCCAATCCAGTAGGGTAATCCAAGTCCGAGGGCCACGGTTCGGCGAACCTCAATTATGGTTTCATGTAATGTTTGTTTGGATAAACAATTTTATATATATGCAATATATATAATGAAAGTTTCAATTTCATTTTCAATTGTAAAAAATAATGAGAGGTATTGCATTTTGAACAACACTAAACCCACCGCTCCACTGGCGGATGTTCTGCGCTCGATTCAACTGGCGGATGTTCTGCGCTTGATTCCGCTGGTGGATGTTCTGCGCTCGCTCCACTGGTGGATCTTCACGCTCGCTCCGTGGGTGGATATTCTGCGCTCGCTTCGCTGGTGGATCTTCTGCGCTCGCTTCGCTGGTGATCTTCTGCGCTCGCTCGGCTAGTGGATCTCTGCGCTCACTCCGCTAGGTTCCGCTATGGCGGAGCTTCTGGCTCGCTCTACTGGCGGGACATCTGCGTGGTCAAAATATCAAAATACTTTTAATTCCAATTATGTTGTTTCATGCCAGATAGTTTGAAATAACAAATTAGTATTTAACCATGTAAAACATAATGAGCGATTTTTCATTTCATTTCAAACCTTTATTTCGATAAGGTAAAATCAGATTCAACAAAGTTGTTCTTCCCCTGATCCGCAATGGATACACCAAGAAAACAACACAAAACTTAAATAAAAACAAATAATTCCTAAAGTTTGTCACCCGTAAATGCTACACAACAAAAAGAGAATAAAACCCAACACTCTCAGTAAATATATACGATTGGTTTAAAAAAAAGTTACCGGATATTAAGTGACAGGAGGAAGATTTTTTAGGATACGAATTTCGACCTCAAATTGCACAGGATCGTCGATTGTAGCCCCACCTTACAAGCACGTTCCCACGAAGGTTAATGGACAAAACAAGTACAAAAGAAAAACAGCAAACCTTGTTTCTGAACTTGCCTGCTAAGTAATGCCCCCCCATAGAAACCCTCCCCCCCGTGCTTGTCGACTTTCTGTCGGCACGACAGAAAGTTACTAAATCATCATATTATTTACATAAAGACCCGGCCCCCCCCGTATTCGGCTTATCACTTAAGGTGTGATCTATTACATTGATCAAAAGCATTCAATACAATAAATGTCAACAAAATAACAAAAAAATTGGGGGGTTCTTTCTGGAAAATCTCATCAGGTCTCTTTAAAATACTGATAGGGGACAATAAATGATACCCCAAAGAGTTTAAGACTATACATATAAAACGAATTATGATATATGTACAAACTAAAATACAAAAACTAGTATAATTGACTGAACATGACGATCAATTGCATTCGGTTGGTGATATTTCGCTTTGAATTGCATTGTTGCATTTTGAACAATTCATAACCCACCCGTCCCGCTGGCGATGTTCTGCGCTCGATCCACTTGCGGATGTGTTCTGCGCTAGCTCCGCTGGTGGATCTTCTGCGTGCGCTCCGCTGGTGGATCTTCTGCGCGCGCTAGGCAGTGGAATTTTGCGCTCGCTCCGCTGGTGGATCGTCTGCGCTTGGTCCGCTGGTGGATCGTTGCGACTTGTTCCGGGCTTTGGGGCGGAGCTTCTGCGCTAAAGCGCAGAAAGCCATCGGTGGACTATCTCCGGAAAAACTTTATAATATAGTACGCGTTCAAGCGCAGAAGAAAATCACTGGCCGAGGTTCTGCTCTCGCTCCGCTGGTGGATCTTCCTGCGCTCGCTCCGCTGGTGAAATAACTGCGCCCTCCGCTAGCGATCTTCTGCCTCCTCCCGCGGTGGATCAACTGCGCTCGTTCCGCTGCCGGAAGCTGCTGCGCTCGCTCTATTGGCGGGGCGAAAGGCGAATGCTTGGTCAAATACTGAATTACATTTTGTTTGAATGTAAATAGTTTGGTTTAATAAACAAATTTGTTTCAATGACAAAAAATAATGAGAGGATGTTGCATTTAGAACAACTCATAATCAATCGATACTTATCATAAGGAAATTTGTATATTTCACACCATCTTCATAATTTTAATACCTTCCGTGAAACCGCACATATAGCAATGGGCATTATTTGATGCACAACTTTCATTTGTCACACTGGGCGCGACCACCAAACACCCCGCTGAAAAAAGTGCTCACTAACAGCTCTGTGGTAGTAAAGACCGTGCCGACGTTTGGTGCCTGTCTGTATTGGTTGATATCGGGAGTAGTCATAGAAACGCAGACGGGGAATTCCCGAAAACGGAGGCAAATTTAAAATGTTTGCATCAAAGTTACAAGTACAGAATTAAAGTAGCAGCACTGCTTTGCACAGATAGTATAGTACCTATCCCAGTTGTTTTTACATGGTATTTATCAAAAATAATAGTACAATGTGTAGTGTATGAAAATAGGTATATAAATAAACTTTAAATATTGTTATGAGTTGCTATAAGTAAAAATAACTTTTATATGACACGGTAGAAGATTTGGAAGAAACAAAAAAAAAAAAACAGGGAGAGGAAAGAAGAGGTAGGAAGGAAGAGGGAAAGGAAGGAAATTGTATTCTTGATCATCTGTTTATGTTGTATTCTTTTCGGGGAATTGCAGCACAATGCCGTATAGAAGTGTCTATGAGGCAGCATAATAGCTCTCATTTCACTCCATAAAACAGTGTTGAACCGTGGTGGAAATTGGTACTTTATTAAATATGTCAAATCTCTACAACACTTGGAGTCAAATACCTAAACACCTAACTTCAAATGCTAAACATTATTTAAATGTGAACATGTTAGATATAAGTTGTTTAGATTTAAACAAAAGTTGACAATGTATGTAGAAACAGCGTGCAAAAACTGTTTAGAAGGGTGTTTAATTTCTATATCACTGTTTTAGCAGGTGTATACACCGGAAAACAAAATGGTTTAATACAACAAAAACTATTTCATTTGAAAAAAATGAATTTAAGTATTTTGAAATTGACCAAGTGGAGCAAGCGCAGAAACTCCACCAGCGTAGCAAGCGCAGAAGAAAAAACTCCACCAGCAGAGCGAGCGCAGACAGATGATCCGCCAGCGGAGCGGTGGGTTATGGAGTTGTTCTAAAGGCAACATCCTCTCATTATTTTTCCAAATTTAAAATACCAATGGTTATTAAAAACCAAAAACCTATTTACAGTAAAAAATGATAAAGTTTCTATTGAAAACGGTTGTGAATATGCCTACCATAGGGAATCAAATCTTTAATCTTGTGGACACTTTGTAACAAACATGAAAAACGAACGATCTGGCTGGAATGAAAACAGAGTCAGTTCATCCCTATAAACTTGTCAAAAAAAAAACCGTAAACTTTAGTATAGTACTGGGCATATTATTGAAACGAATCTTATTTCTGAATCAAAAAGAAAAGAAATAACTAATCGGTAAATAAAGTAAAGGAACATAACAAATCAGATAAGCACCGGCGGCGGACGGCGGAGCGAGCGTACCCCGCCCCCCCCGCCCCCCCCCAGATCCGCCAGTGAATTTCTGCGCTAGAACGCAATAATATATATTGCTATTATACCATATATATTAACGCAGATAGTCCACCGATGGATTTTTATAACGACTCGAGCGCAGAAGATCCGCCAGCGGAAGAGAGCGCCGACGATCCACCAGCGGAGCGAGCGCAGACGAATCCACCAGGGAGCAAGGCGCAAAAGCTCCACCAGTAAATTTGTTTATTAAAAACCAAGTATTACTTGGACAAAATGTAATTAAGGTATTTTGATATTTTGACAAAGCAAGATGCCCCGCCCATAGAAGCGAGGCGCAGAAGAGAAGAAGCTACGGCACGGAACGAGCGAAGTTTGATCCACCAAACGGAGCGAGCGCAGGAAGATCCGCTAGCGGAGCGAGCGCAGAAGAGCCCCCAGCGGAAGCGAGACAGCAGGAGATCCACCAGCGGAGAAAGCGCGAAAGCTCCGCCAGGGGATGTTAAAATCACTGAAACGCAGTTACTATAAATTATATTGTTATTATATCATATAGTTTCCGTGCTTGAGCGCCAATAGTTTCCCGAGGATTTTCTGCGCTCAAGCGCAGAAGCTCCCCAGTTAATTTGTTTATTAGAACCAAACTATTTGCATTAAAAAATTTGAATAAAAAAAGTAAAAATTTTTGATATTTTGACCAAGCCGCCCAAAAGTAGAGCGAGCGCAGAAGCTCCGCCAGAAGAAAGAGCGCAGACGATCACCAGCGGGCCGAGCGCAGACGATCCGCCAGGATCGAAGGCGCAGAACATCGCAAGCGGGCGGGGCGGTGGGTTATGATGGGTTAAAACGCAACCACTCGTATTTTTACATTGTGAAAATAAAATTGATTTATTAAACCAAACTATTTCCATTGAAAATAATGAATAAAAGTTTTTGATATTTTGACCAAGAAGATTCCCCACCAGTAGAGCGAGCGCAGAAGCTCACGCCAATAGAGCGAGAGAGCAGACGATCACCCGCGGAGCGAGCGCAGCACTTCCACCAGCGGAAGCGAGCGCAGAAGATCCATTAGCGGAGTGAGCGCAGAAATCCACCAGCGGAGCGAGAGCCGGAGATCCAAGCAGAACTAGATATTGTTATTGACTAAGTTTTCCGTGCCCGAGCGCAGATTACTCCGCCGACGGATTTCTGCGCTCGAGAACAGGATTTTCCCTTCGCTAATAGTGATTTAGGGGCTGTTTCGTGCGCTCGGGCGCAGATGCTCCGGCCGACGGATTTCTGCGCTCGAGCGCGAGCAGAATATTTCCCTCGCTATATAGTGACGGAGTTCTTTCCTGCGCTCGAGCGCGACGCTCCGCCGACGGATTTCTGCGCTCGAGCGCAGTATTTTTTTCCTCAATATATAGGGACGGAGGTGTTCCTGCGCTCGGGCCGAATGCTCCGCTGACGGATTTCTCTCGCTTGAGCGCAGGAGTTTGTCCCTCGCTATATAGTGAAGGATTTGTTTCCTGCGCTCGGGGCGCAAACACTCCGCCAACGGATTTCTGCGCTCGAGCGCAGGAGTTTTCCCTCACTATATAGTGACGGAGGTGTCGCGCTAGGGCGCAGATGCTCCGCTGACGGATTCTTGCGCTCGAGCGCAGCATATTTCCCTCGCCTATATATTGACGGATTTCTGCGCTCAAGCGCAAACACTCCGCCGACGGATTCTCTGCGCTCGTGCGCAGACACTCCCACTATCGGATGTCGCGGAGGGGAGCAGCGAACATCCGTAGTGGATCACTTACATAATAGAATAAACATTATACATACAAAAATGGATCAATGCACGCGATTTACCAGATATAAAAGCGGAATTTTGGGATGTGGAGTAAAATGAAAAAGTGGTACAAATTTTCAATTCGACCAAACTCGTCATAGGTGTCCTTTTGGAAAAAAAATTTCGGTGTCGGAAACCTAATGAAAATGCACTTCAGATGGTGATTAATTTTTAGCGTTTACTCTTTTCTTTTTGTGAAAAAGAGGGCGCTTTGAGGGTTTCCTTTTTTGAGACACCCGGTATGTGGACGATTTTCATGAAAACGGTGCATTTTGGAGGTAAGACACACTCAAAAAATTGTCTCAAAATTGTATGTTTTATGTTTTAACATTTAAATATTCAATACCTATCACGGGAAAAATAATATTGGCAACAACACTTCTTACGTTCTGCAAGTATGCACCACAAAACATCAACATTTTAAAGCAACAAAATATGCCCACTTGATGCAGTATTCAGGAGAGGTTGTGGGGAACAATTTAATGTGTAAACGTAAAGCAATATGCTCAATTTGTTTAGTTTATTACGTTATCCTTGAGTATTGAATTCTGACCGAAAATTTGACCTCATAATAAACAAATACCTTTTATTAATTTATCTTAAGATTATGGCCAAATTATAGTTGATGATGTAAACTAAAACGTATTCAACGTTAATAAACGATAACGTAATGCACATCAAATAACTGAGTAAACCATTTTTTAAAAACATTTTAACCATCTATCTGAATGAAAAATATACATAATTTTTGGGGTCGGAAAATGAGTGTCTATATGCCACTCTTGATCAATATTTAAATAGCTTGTTTGGTTGCTGAGAAAGAAATGTGGATAACGTAATACACTTCCTTAAAAAGGTCGCATTTTAGCATTTTTAAAAGGTTCAACATTTCTTAGACTTTTAATAGTCATTGTGAGCTGTAGAAGAAAGCACTATTTCCAACTGCCCACATTATGTTACCTTGAAATTGGATGCACAATCAATTATCTTAGTAGAAGTTTTCCCAAACTTAGCAACTGCTTGTGTTAGGTAAACGTAATAAACAAGGTTTTCATGGACATTATGTTTGTTCTTTCAAGAAATAAAAAAAGAAATGAGAAATACAAGGAAGGAAAAAAAAATCTTACATAATTTCTACCGTTTGGGCAAACAAGAAACATTGATATTCGGGAGAATTCACAAGGGGACATAGGCGTAAATCCCGGTGGGGTGGGGGTGGGGGTGGGGGGGGGGGGGGGGGGTAGGGGGGCTATATCCCCCAATATTTTGATGAGGGGGAATGGTATATACGATCATCCGCCCCAAAGTGATGCCATTCAAGTGTTTGGACCCAAAAGTAACCTCATAGTTGAACAATAAATAGTTAAAAATGGTTAATTTCCGCGCGCTTCGGCGCATTTGGTCAAATACAATTATATTTAATGATTTGGCTTCAAATGGCATTTTTTTGAGCGCAAAGCGCGAACATGTGCTAGTAATCGATCTTTTCAGCAAAACCCCATGTCATTCATAAATTTTATTTCAACCCATCCCAACAATGTCAACAAGAATTAGCCACTGATTCAAGTGTAAGTAATTTTTTCAAATTTTTACTAATTTTGATGTTTGTGTTTGGGACGTCAATTTATCAAATTTTCGATGTTTGAAGGCAAATATATCATAGAAGAAACGAAAAATGGAAAGCATGGAAACTATACAGTATATGCCCAAGCAGCTCCTCAACGGAACTCCTATCAAATAGTTACCGTTTTGTTCCATTAAGCATTTGTTTAAAAGTCTTATAATAACCAAAGACACAAAATATCTGGAAATGCCACCGTTTTCATGAAAATAGACCATTTAATTAACCCATTGTCACCAACCATACTGAAAACCTGTCACCGCAGGGACACCATTCACAATTAGGCTGGAGTAGATGATGAAGAAGGACGGCTTATTTCCCCATAATTGATAAGTAATAAGTAACTTTTAAGGAATATGGATGAAGGCCAAGAAAAAAAGTGTGTATCATTAGTACCTGACCACCAATTTTCATTTGTCCCATGATTCCACTTGTTATTGTCCCCTATCCACTGTCATGTCTCCTGACCCAACTTGTCATTTGTCTCCTAACCCCACTTGTCATTTTGTCTCCTGATCCAGATGGTTTTTGTCACAGGACGCCCCACTTTTCATTTGTCCCTGATTCAACTTGCAGTTGCCCTCAACCCACCCTTGTCATTGTCACATGACCACACTTGCCATGTATACTTTGGACCACACTTGTATTTTTCCGGACTCCCATTGTTCATGTGTCTCCTACATCAACTTGAAATATGTCGCCTTGATCCTCGTGTCATTTTGTTCCCCTGATCCACACTTGTCATTTGTGCACTGATTCCACCTGTCATTTGTCCCTGACTCCCCAATGTCATTTGTCCACGGACCCCGACTTGTAATGTGTTCCATAGACCAGTTTTTCATTTGTACACTGACACCACTGTAATCATTGTCGGCTGAGCCCACTTGTCATTTGGCCCTGACCACACTTGTCATTTGTCACAGACCACAATTGTATTCGTCCCTGATCCAATTGTCATTTGTCTTTTGTCCCCAACTGTCCATGTCCTCTGCCCCCACTTGTCATTGTCACCTGACTCCAAATGTCTGTGTCTCTTGATCCCACTTGGTATTTGTCCTGACCCCAATTGTCATTTATCACCGAACATCCGCTTGTCATTTGTCACCTGATGGCATTTGTCACTCACCCACGTGGTATGTTCCCCTTGACCAAAATTGTCATTTATCCTCTGACCCCATTGTATTTGCACCTAACCCCCACTTAATATTTATCAAGTTACACCACTTATCATTTGTCACCAAACCCCCCACTTGTTCATTTGTTCTGTCCCTACTTGTCATGGTCCCTGACCCCACATTCATTGTGCACCTGACCCCCAGTTGTCATTTGTCACCTGACCGCCAATTGTCATTTGTCTCCTGATCCCACTTGTTCTTTGTCCCTAACCCCAATTGTCATTTGTTTTCACCAACCCAACTTCTATTCTTCACTCGAAACCGCTTGTCATTTGGCACCTGACACCGCTTGTCATGTCACCTGACGAATTGTACCTCACCCCAATGTCATTTGTCCCCTAACCCCCCAAACTTGTTTACTTATTGTCACCTACCCCACTTGTCATTTGTCACCTAACCGCCAATTGCTATTTGTCACCTTACACCACTTGTTATTTGTCCCTTGATCCCACTGTGTCATTTGTCCCTGATCCCACTTGTCATTTGTTCTGACCCAGTGTCATTGTCCTGTGATCCCACTATCATTCGTTTCCTGACCACCATTGTCATTGTCCCCTGATTCTCACTGTCATTTGTCCCCTGACCCACTGGTCATTGTCCCCTGACCCCACTTGCATTGTCCCCATGAACCAACTTTGTCTCCTGACTCCAATTGTCATTTGTCCTGATCCCGACTTGTCTTTTGTCACCTGACCCCCACTTTCCATTTGTCCCATGGGCACCACTTGTCATTTGTCCCTGACCCCACTTGTCATTTATCCTCTGACCAATGTGTCATTTGTCCCATGACCCATTGTATTTGTCCTCTGACCCCTACTTGGCATTGGCCATGCCCCACGTGTCATTTGTCCACTGATTCCACGTCATTTTCACCCTGATCCAACTTGTCCTCTGACCGACTTGTCATTTGTCCCATGATACCAATTGTCATTTGTCCCCTGAATCCAGTTGTATTTGTCCTGATCCCCCACTTGTCATTTGTAAACGGAACCCATACTGTCCTTTGTCCCCGGACCCCACTATTTTAGTACCTGACCACCAATTGCTTGTCCCCTGTCCCGACTGTCTGTGCCCCAACCACTTGTCATTGTACCCTTATACCACTTGTCATTTGTTGTCCCCTCACACCTTTCATTTGTCCCCTGATCCACTTGTCATGTGTACGGATGACCCCACTTGTCATTTGTCCTTTGAAGCAACTTGTCATTTGCCCCTGACCCAATAGTCATTTGTCCCCTTACACCCACTGCCCTCGTCCCGATCCCACTTTTCAGTGTCTCGACCCCACTGGTCAGTTGTCACCAGACAACCAAATGTCATTGTCTCCTGTCCCACTTGTCATTTGTCCCCGACCCCACTGTATTGTCACCTGACCCAAAGTCATTTGTCTCATTGATCCCACTTGTTAGTTTCCCATGAACCCACTTGTTTTGTCCTCACCTCCTTTTATTTGTCCCCCCTGATCCACTTGTCGTTGTCCTTGATCCCACTTGTCATTTTTAACCTGAACCAATAACTGTCCGTTGTCTCCTGACCCACTTATCATCGTAACCGTACCAACCAACTGTTTTTGTTCCCTGATCCACTGTCATTAGTCCCCTGATCTACTATCATTTGTCCCCTCACGTCACTTGTCATTTGTCCTCTGACCCACTAGTTCATTGTAACCTGACCCATACTTGCATTGTCCTCTGACACCACTGATCATTCGTACATGCCACCCAATTGTATTTGTACCCTGATCCCACTTGTAGGGTGTCCCTTGTCATACACCTGTCATTTGTCCCCTGATTTCAGCTTGTCAGTTGCCCCTCACCCACTTGTCCATTTGTCACTTGCTACACTTGCCATTGTTACTGACCGACACTTCTCATTTTCCTGATCCACTTGTAAATGGTATCATACTCCATGGTCATAGTCGCTGAGACTTGTGTCATTTGTCCCCTGAATCCACTTGTCATTTGTACCCTGATCCCACTTGTATGGTCCCTGATCCCACGTGTCCTTGTAACCTGACCCATATTGTCCTTGCCCCTGATCCCACTTGTCATTTCAAACCTAATCATACTTGTCATTTGTCCCCTACCCCACTTGTCATTCGTACAGGACCACCAATGTTTGCACATGATCCCACTTGTCATTAGTCCATGATCCCTTCTCATTTGTCCCCTGATCCACCTGTCATTTGTCTCCTGAACCCAATTTCATTTGTATTCCTGATCCACTTGTCATATCCCCTGATCCCGACTGGTCTTTATCACCTACCCCGATCCACCTGTCATTTGTCCCCTCATCCCACTTTCACCTGACCAAACTGGCCATTTGGATACTGAACACACTTGTCAGTTCCTGATGCCCAATTGTCAATGTCTCTACTCCACTTGTTATATGTCGCTGACCCTTGTGTCATTTGTCCCCTGATCCACTTGTCATTTGTACCTGATCCCACTTGTATTGGTCCCTTGATCCCACTTGTCCTTTGTAACCGGACCAATACTTGTCCTTTGTCACCTGATCCCAATTGTCATTTGTCACCTCACCCACTTGTCATTTGTCCCTGACCCCACTTCATTCGTACATGACCACCAATTGTTTTTGTCCCCTGATCCCACTGTCATTAGTCCCTGATCCACTTCTCATTTGGTCCCCTGATCCACCTGTCATTGTCTCCTGACCCCAATTGTCATTTGTCTCCTGTCCCACTTGTCATTGGTCCCCAGTGATGCCCGACTGGTTATCCTTTCTCACCTGACACCGATCCACCTGGCATTTGTACCCCTCATCCCACTTGGCACTCCTGACCACAACTTGCCCATTTGTAGACTGACACACTTGTTCAGTTTTCATGATACCACTTGTCATTTGTCTCCTACCTCCACAATTGTCATATGTCGCTGATACAGCGTGTCAGTTGTCCCCTGCCAAACTTGTATGTGTTCCCCTGAAACCAATTGTCATTTATCACCTAACCCCACTTGTCATTTGTCCCTGACACCGCTTGTATGTGGCATATGACACGCTTGTCATGTATTGAAAACAGCTGGTCATTGTAAATCGGACGACTTGTCAACTCACCCACTGTCATTTGTCCCCGTGACCCAACTTGTCATTTATCCCCTGAACCCATTGTCACCTTACCCCCCAACTTGCGAGTTGTCACCGTACACCACTTACCATTTGTCACAAGACACCAATTGTATGTGTCACATGACCCCAATTATCTTTGTCTTACTGATCCCACTTGTCTTGTCCCCAGACCCCCAATGTCATTGTAACCTAACCTATTGCCTATTTATCAACTGACAGCTTGTCATTGTCCTCTGCCCCCACTTGTCATTGTCACCTGACCAACTTTTCATATCCCTGACCCCACTGCCATTTGTCACCTGAACCCAATTTGTCATTTGTCTACGATACCACGGTCCTTTGTCCCCATACCACCAATTGTATTGGTCAACTAACCCTAATTCTATTTATAACTGAGCACCGCTGTCATTGTAAACTGACGAATTGTCACTCACACTTGTCATTTGTAACATGACCCAACTTGTCATTTATCCTCTTACCCCACTTGTATTGTCACCTAACCCCCACTTGCTATTTGTACCTTACCCCACTTGATTTTCCCTTGATCCACTTGTCATTTGTCCCATGATTCCCACTTGTCATTGGTCCCCTGATCCACTTCATTGTTCTTCTTGACCATGTCATTTGTCCACTGACCCCACTTGTCATTGTCCCCTGATCCCACTTAATTTGTCTTCTGACCATTTGTAAATTTGTCCCCTGATCCCACTTGTCATTTGTCACTCGACACCACGTATCATGTTCCTGACCCACCAATTGTAATTGGTCACCCCTGATCTCGAATTGTCTTTTGTCACCTGATCTCGACTTGTCTTTTGTCACTGGACCCCCACTTTCAGTTGTCCCTGATCCATTGTTCATTTGGTTTCTGAACTTTTTCGTCCCTGACCCCAATGTCATTTGTCCACTGAATGCACCTGTCATTTTCCCTGATCCCATTTGTCCCGACTACCGATTTGTTCATTGTCCCCTGATTCCACTTGTCATTTGTACCCTGATCCCACTTGTCATGTGCCCCTTGATTCCCACTTGTCCTTTGTACCTGACCATACTTGTCCTTTGTCAACTGATCCCAGTCATTTGAACCTGACCCATGCTTGTCATTGTCCTTGACCCACTTTATTCGTACCTGGACCACCAATTGTTTGTCCCCTGATCCCGCTTGTCATTAGTACCCTGATCCACTTCTCATTGGTACCTGATCCACCTGTCATTTGTCTCCTGACCACATGTCATTTGTTCCTGAACCCCAATTGTCATTTGTCACCTCACCACCACTTGCTAATTGTCCCCTGACCCGACTGGTATTTTGTCACCTGACCCCGAATCCAACTGTCATTGTTACCCCTCAACCCACTGCTACAGGACCACACTTGCCATTTGTATACTGACAACACTTGTCATTTTTCTGATCCAATGTCATTTGTCTCCTACCTCAACTTGTATATGTCGCCTGATCCCTCGTATCATTTGTCCACTGACCCCGACTTGTCATTTGTCCCCTGACACACTTATAATTCGCCCCTGACCCCACTTGTCATTGGTCCCCTGACTCCACTTGTAATTTGTCCCCTGACCCAGTTGTTATTTGTACCCTGTACACACTTGTCATTTGATCCTTGATCCACTTGTCATTGTCTTCTGACCCCACTGTCATTTGTCCCCCGACACCATTATCATCGTCTCCTGACACCAATTGTCATTTGTCCCTGATCCCGACTTGTCTTTTGTCAACCTGACCCCATTTGTCATTTGTCCCCTGACATTTGTCATTTGTTTTATACACTTTCGTCCCTGACCACCAATTGTTCATTTGTCCACTATTCGTCAACTTGTCATTTTTACTGATCCACTTGTCATTTGTCTCCTACCCCCACTTGTCATATGTCGCCTGATCCGTCGTGTCATTTGTCCTCTGATCACTTGTTAATTGTGCCCTGATCACTGTCATTTGTCCCTGATCCCACTTTTCATTTGTCCACTGACCCCGACTTGTCATTTGTCCCCTGACCCAGTTGTCATTTTGTAGTGCTGACCACCTTTCATTTGTTCCCTGAAGCCACTTGTTCATTTGGCCCCATGACCCTACTAGTCATTTGCCCCCTTACACTTGTCATTCGTCCCTGATCCCACTTGTCATGTCTCTGACCCCACTTTTCATTTTCACCAGGAACCACCAATGTCTTTGTCTCTATGTCCAATTGTCATTTGTCCCGGACCCCACTTGTCATTTGGTCACCAGACCCAATGTCATTGTATCTTGATCCCACGGTTTATTTGTCCCCTGACCCAATTGTCATTTATCACTAACCCCACTTGCTATTTGTCACATGACACCGCCTTGTTATTTGTATTCTGCCACGCTTGTCATTGTCATCTGACACAGCTCTGTATTGTAATCTGACGCATTTTGTCACTCACCATTTCATTTGTCTCATGACCAACTTGTCATTTTAGTCCTATGACCCACTGTCATTTGTCACCAACCCCCAATTGCGATTTGTCACCTTACACCAACTTATCATTGTACAGACCCCAATGTCATTTTGTTCTCCTGTCCAACTTGTCATTGATCCCCGACCCCACTTGTCAGTTGTCAACCTGCCCCATTTGTCACCTGACCCAACTGGAAGTTGTGTCCTGACCATACTTGTCGTTTTCCCTGAACATACTTGTCATTTGTCCCCATGATCCACTTGTCATTGTCACCTCACTTCACTTGTCATTTGTCCCCTGACACCATTATCATTCGTTCCTGACCACCTTTTCCATTTTTGTCCCCTCCCCTGATCCCGACTTGTCTTTTGTCACCTGACCCCACTTGTCAATTGTCCCTTGAACAATTTGCATTTGTTTTCTGACAATTTTTCGTCCCTGACCACCAATTGTCATTTGTCACTGATTCCAAAGGTCATTTCTCCCGATCCCACTTGTCATTTGTCCCTTGATCCCACTTGTTCCTTTGTAACCTGACCCATACTTGTCCTTTGTCCCCTGATACCACTTGTCAATTGTAACCTAACCCATACTTGTCCTTTGTCCCCTGACCCCACTTACCATTCGTACCTGACCACCAATTGTGTGTCCCCTGATCCCACTTGTCATTAGTCCCTGATCCACTTCTCATTTGTCCCCTGATCCACCTGTCATTTGTCTCCTTACTCAGTTTATTAAAGGGTGTTCAGTGCACGCGCCTGGGGTTCAACCCAGGGCTATTATAATCAACACATGGTGTGCCGTGCAGCAGAAAGAATTGATAACAGCGATATGAACCGATAAGAGTGTCACGGCCATTAATCATATAATTTGGGTAAGCTTAACTCATTTCCTTGAAATGTTTTATCAAAAAATAGTAGGGGGCGTTTATTAGGAACAACATCATGAGATAGAGCTCTTTAAAATGCAGCTTTTCCAGAAAAAAAAATGGACAGAGCTCTGCCGTCTGACAGCCCCATTTAAAGGGATTAGCAGTGATAATGCGAGAGAATAAAAAAATGTGGAAATGCATTACCTATAAATTAGGGATAAGTGTGTACAATTCCATACAACTGCTTTAACAAACCATCAAAGAGTGAAAAAATTAAGTCTTTGAGGAAATTTGTCATACAGTCCCGCAAATGTACACTAAACAGCTGAATGCAATTTACACCATTACAGAATAAACAAAGATCAATAATATTTGTGTTTGAGGTCAAAATATATAGATCATGGTGGATGTCATGCATAAAATCTGGTATATTCACAGGGAAAGGCTTTTTTTTATCACAAGTCGGAATTTTGATACGCACGTAGAGAAATTACAGAACCAGATAAAAAGTACTGCCTTGTCTTTAATACAAGGGATTTCAAGCCAACCCACTTGCAGTTTATGTTTGCATATCCAAACCAGTAACAAAAATACAAAAGTATGAATTTTGATGATTTTTTCGATGTTTTGGATTAGCAAATCGCTGCTTATCCCTTTAAGGAAGTGTCAGTAGGAACTAAGTCCATATGGAGTAATTAAAAAAAAAGTGCAAGAAAAATATGAAAGTCTAAAGCTGGTAAACTTTAAAAACAAAACCACTACAACAATACATTGTTTGTAGGTCTTGCACCACTGCAGTTACATAGTTAACTAAATACCTTCGTAAGACATTTAGCATGTACAGCAGTTAAATGGTTAAATCAAAAATATTACTGTGGCTGAACCATCCGAAAGTCGAGAGAAAAACAATGTTGGAAACCATTTTAACAACTTTATAAATTGAAAATCTTTCAAATCTATGTTCTTTTCACTTTGAAAAGATATTGCTCTCTTTTCTGTATTTATTATTTCTTGCTTTTTATACATTTTACTACCAAAAATTGGCTATCTATCTCACTACAAAAAATCGGAAAACCGTTTCAAATCTGGAGAATTTCAGGCCTGCATATACACACATCACCTTATGTTTACACCATTTTAAGTTATTCTGTAGCCAAATAAAAAGTAGGGAATCTATTGAGTGTCTAATCTGTATAAAATCGCTGCCTATCACCAAAGATTATCGATCTTGAGATAGGACGAGTTCAAAATTTGAGTTTTCGCAGTCGGCCCCCGGTCTGCTTGCTACGTTGGGAATAGCACCGACTGACATCTTGTAGGTAATCTGATGATGTTGAAACGTTACATCATTTGCCGTACAAAATAGGGGGAGTGCCCTATCTTAAGATCAATAATCTTTGATATCACAGAAAATATGGATGACTTAAAATCTCTCGTTGCACCTTTCAATTTGTCAGCATTCCTTTAAAATTTTCACACAATAATTATAACACATTTTTTTTCAAAAAACACCATTTCTTTTTGCAGACATTTTATTGTTTCAACCTTTCATCAATAATATTTGTGTAACTGCACAAATTGCACTCCATTTTGGACTTGGGCAAATGAACCATGAGAATATCCAGTCCTTTGGAGGGGACGTTAAGCTGACGGTCCCATGTACAGGGAGGTTCATACCTGTACATGTTAATCACACAGGGTTCGTACACCCAGCTCCTTCCAAAATTCAAGGACTTTCAAGGATCTAAATGAGCTAATTTCAAGGACCTAATGTTGTACTAATGTTGTACGGATTTTCTGTAAATTCGTAAAATCCGTACAAAAATGATGCAGGATATGGACGGACGTTTTCACACAAAAAAAATACAGAAAATGGTCGCATTATTGAACTACATTGTAATTGTACAATTCAGAAATTGTAAGATTGTAAATAGTTATGTGGTGACACTGCCGTCTGACAGCCCCATTTAAGGAACTGTCTGTAGAAACTAAGTCCATATGGAGAATTATATGAAAAAGAAGAAAGGTCAAAATTAAAGGATCTTAGCTTGAAAACTGAGCCATCTAAATACAACTGCATCATGAGAGAGCTCTTTAAACTACTGCTTGAACACAATCCATAAAGAAAATATTGTTTAGCTTTGTAGTACATTAAAAATGAACTTAAAGTCTAAAGTTTAAAGGCTCTTAACTTGAAAACTGAGCTACCTATGTACATATGAACTGCATCAGACACCAAGTTTTTCCAATACATAATTTCATGGAGAATCTGAAAATCATGGGTGTCATTTTTTAAAATGGGTCTGCGGGGTTTTATTAGGGAGAAAAATTTGTACAGGGGTAAACAATAAAAGTGTTTTAAATTGTTTAAAAATTTCTAACAGTCGTTCGGCTGCTCATTACAGCTGCTTCGGTACAGTAAGACGAACAATTGGCACCGTTTTTAGAAGAAACCGATGCTTCTGAAATTTACCACCAGTGTGACCTTGAACCCGTTTTAACTTGTAACTAGATTACTAGAACACTCAGGTAGTGCAAACCTATACCTTTCTGTAATCCTTGAAAGGTATCTGAACATGATGGTATACTTTATTAAACACATTTTGCCCCTTTTATATTTTCCCCCCCGAATAAACCATGTAAAACCTTGCCCCCCTAGAATTCATACAAGAACACATTGTAAAAAAGACACTCACAATTTTTGGAATCCTCATACATTTTGATTAGATTAGAAAAACCTTGGTTGGCAAGCATTTATATGAAATTTTCACCAAAATACAGTTCCCCATGTACTATAATGGAGGATTTTTTAAATTAAGGTTCATGAAAAAGAGTCTAAAACTTTCAAGGTTTTAAAAGTGAAAACAAAACGTATAAACAATACTTGTTGTAGGTCTACTCCTTTGCACCTCTGCAGTTGAATAGTAAAACTAAAATACCTCAGAAGACATTTAGTCATAAGCAATAAATGTAAATCCAATATATTAATGTGGTAAACCTTACGAAAGTGGGAGAAAAACGATGTCGCGAAAATATTGGACTTTATAAATTGAAAATCTTTCAAATCTATGTTCTTTTTTGTTGAAAATGATATTGCCTTCTTTCCTTACTTTATTTTCTGATTTACTTATTTAATTACTTTACTCTTAGTTTATTTTATTTTAGGACGCGACCATTTCCTAATTTTTTTTTCTGGACAACGTCGTTATTTCCCTTCATTTTCCGTACGGAATACGAAAAATCCGTACCAGTAGGAATGTGTGCAATTAGTGTCACTTTAAAGAGACATTAACTCTTGCATAACCGATAAGACAAAAAAAACCAAAAAAAACTGTGCGTTAACTTTGGCATTTATGACACGTTTATAATCGTTACGCCTGTATCCGCACACCAACCGCATCCAAGGGCTTAAATAAATCTATTCTTAAATCCGATATAGAAAAACATATCCTGATATCACAAAGTTGCCATTGAAAATCACCTCAAGAATTTTCTGTATTGACCAATTAACATAAAAGGAGGTATAAAGTAATGCTTCTTGTGATATAACATAATTTGTAAACTTTCAATGTCGCAATACTAATAATACATGTAGCATTGGGAATTCAATTCCAAACAGTCTTGTGTCTCGCTTATCCAGGTTTCAGCAGAAGTTAGAACCATAAAAAACACCCTTGTGAAAGTAACTTAGACCTTTGAACACAACCATCCTTCCTTTATGCCTATTGCGAACACTGTTTTTCATGATATTTCCTCCCTGGCATCTTGGAGGCAGGTGGGAATAGGGGAAGGGTAAATTGCCCTGTTAGCTAGCTCCACATTAGAGCGTTTCAACACATTGTCCCTAAACAGACTTGTAGACTGTGACTTAGGTCAGCAGTCAAATCCCCAAATTTCCATGCATTTCATGATTATTGTCCCCCTGAGAGTGAGTCCCTTATTCACCCACAACATAATAATTTCTGGTGCTTTCACTGAAAAAAATATATTGATATAGTGTAATTGCATGATAATACATTCACTCTGATTCTTTTGTTTGAAAAGGGTTTAATCCACAATGATGCTACATGCCTTATACCTTTAGTTTCTTGAACCTTCAGGTGAAACTGGCCCAAGTGGTATTTTATCCTTTGTATTCAACTGACAGTATATCCGCTTAGGGTCCATCAAATTGGATGGAATGAAAGCGAGGATTTAGCTTAGGATCTTGTCTAACAAATGAAGTCAAAATATCTGGCAAAAATGCACAAATGGGACAGTCTGTACATGCTTGTATGAAAACGCCCCAGTACCATTCACAGACTGTATTAGCAAGTTATGTAACTGGTTGCAAAGGCTTGACCTTACAACAATTATAGACTCCTTCAATTTTCACTCACTCACAAACTAGTGGTCTTGTTTTGGTTGTTCTATGCATTGCCTTGTCTCAATTGAAGAGAGTTTTGGAAAAAATATATTTTCTGCCATTGAGAATAAATTTGCGATATTTTTCTTTGACAATTATTTGCCTAAACCTATAAAGCACCTATTGGTGAGTTTCTAGCAAAATCCAGGATGAAGATCATGTTTGTTTTTTGTTTTTCCAAAAGTAGCTGAAAAGCCCTATAGACTTCATGTACAATACTTAAACTCCACGGAACCAACCTAAAAATTTATCTTGTATGAAATAGCTTGCCTGATTAATTTTCAGGAGCCAAAATAGCCATAGAATATGCTCATTTTTCAAAGATTTGTAAAAAAAGTTCATACTTGCCCACCCCTAGTACTATGTTAAAGATGCAACAAGAGATTTCAAATAACAGGTGTCCTGAAAAAATGTGAAAATTCTGAATTTTGGCACTGGTGTAAAAAAACATCACCATGCTGAGAACTGTTTCTTTGGTAAAAAATTGTGAAATTTCTATTTTGTATAGGAGCAAATACAAAATTCAGCCTATGTTTTCTATTGAAATATAAGCATATAGAAATCACCTTTGTTTTCACTTTTAAGATAATACAATACCAAAATACAAGGTAAAAATCATTTGAGTGTCTAATCTATATGAAATCAGTATATGACACCTTACATGGATGTCTCAAAATCTCTCGTTGCACCTTTAACAACAGCCCCTGCTATGTAGTTAATGGTTGCCAGTTTAAACTCTGAAACTCTTTCAGTGATCACTTTCCTGTGGCTCGTTCTTCACAAGTACATCATATTTGCGCTCAATGCTTACAGTTGACCAAGATTTAGTTTCAGCTGCGAGTATTGCTGTGTTATCTAACAGGGCACAATTGCCGGCCCGGCACCTGATTTTATGCCACATTTGAAGACGCTTATAAGCTGCTTTAAATTGAATACCGGTTGGATTGTTATTAAAGCCACCCCTATCCCTAACCGCAGAAAAAAAAAACAACTCAATGTGGTCCTGGCTGAATAGTATATTATGGCATAGGAGCGTCAGTTGACAGAACAAGCTCTTCATATAATTTGATAATGCTTCTGATGCTATCAGCAAAGCCTAAAAATACTGCAAGCAAACTTGTGACATCCCCTGGCAAGATGGCAGTTTGGAACATGACCTCAGATGACATTTGACCTTGGTCCAGGACCTTTAACACCATCCATGAAGGAACCCCTATTGCCCCTTAACACCAAGTCTGGTTTAAATTGAATTTAAACATTTCGAAGGAGACACAAAAACGAAAACCTAACCAAACTGGAACACACATACATGTACAGACATGCGCACCCTCACAATATCCCCCTCTGCTTTACAAGCCAGGGGGATAACAGGGGATGAAAATCCTGTGCTGCACAGAGTGAGGTAAATAGACTTTCCACTAACATCTGTCATTCCAAGTATAAGTTTCTCTGCATCTTGCAAAATTTTTGCCACTCTTTCTTTGGTTCTTTTTACTTAATGGAGCCTTTGTTCTTTTACCTAGGGGATTGTGGCTATTCAAAACATCAAACGCTTTATCCATGTGTCTTAAGAACGCAACTGTAGCATCGCAGCCTCTGAATTGTGGCAGCTCCAAGTGTTTATTGCAATATTCCCAAGTATCAGCAACACTTGCACTGAACACTGGGGCTGCCAAATTCACTTTCATTTTCTGTGTCTTCCACTGTGTGTGTGCGCTTTTAAAGGTGCTTGATCCAATCGTATTTGGGACCCCTGATTTACCCGGAAGTATACAGGCTGTCCCAAAAAAATGTTAACACTCGGGTCAAGGGCATTTTGGGTAAAAGAAAAGTATGCATGGGTCTTTGTTTGGTACTTCTTTGAAGCCAATAAAATTAGCTTTTATTTGCCGTTTATTTCATTCCAAACAGATATGTAGAACAAAAAATATGCTTCGTCAAAAAGGAGAGGGCAAAATCGGATTGGTCCGATTTGCATTTGGTTACATTTGTAACATTGAGGGAAACATGATTTGTAACATACTGAAAACTGGAAGTTATTGATTGGCTATTGAACCTACCGAAGGCATTGCCAATCCCTTTTGAACTTCAATATGGTAAATAAAGTGTAAACATTGTCTTTACAGGGTGTCTCAGAAAGAATTACACCCTAACTATTGGTGACCATAACTTCAAAAGTGAGTATCACATTTGATAAATTTAAAAAGAATCCTAAACCACTATTATTTTTCAATATTTTAATGTAGACAGCACTCGATTCGGTTCAGTAGTTTTGAAGAAATAAGCGATTATGTAACACATGTCAATGGACCCTTCCTTCCAAGTTTTGTAATAAAGTGATTCAGACAGACCAGGCGAGAAACAATCATAATTCTTTCACATTTCAGGTGTAAGTGGGTAATCCTGTTAAAGCTTGATCTGTGGATGTGTGGCACATTGTTACGTCTGCAACTTTGTCTTGGATTTAGACGAAGACTCCGTCTGATGGCTGCAATGTTCTGTAAAGTTTGGGCTGTTTCCGCCTTCCACAGCGACTCTTGTTCAAATTTTGACTTGTACCTGTTTCACGGTACTTCTTAACATTGTTAAAGATTGTCTTCTTGCAAGGAGGATTTCTATTGAATTTTAATCTAAATTCCTGCCTGACCAGTCCAGAGTAATGTTATGACCAGTTTTGGCATATCTGAAAACCACAAATGCCCTTTGTATGGGCGACAAATGTTAACCAACCATCTTGTCTCGTGCCAGTACTTCTTTAAAACGTGGGAATTTTGAATTTGCACTCAAATCATGCCTTTATTATTTAAATGTAGAATCACCATCTTATTGGAATAAGATGTCTAATTTGAATATAAACTATTGTAAATAATCTTATTATTCAGTTTATCCAATTGTTAAAGTATTGATTAAACTTCTCAATTCATTCTGTGCAGCGCCACCCCCTAGTTCATCTAACATATTTCACATTTTCTACAGATTTTATTGGTGTTGTTTTCTAATAAAGATGATCATTCTTGTTATTTACCAGGTTTTGTTTTTCTTGTTGGATTTTTGTTATAATTGTCACGGTAATTGTTTATTACTATAATAAAACGAACAAAATGGCATTGAACTCACAAAATATTAAACAAGGCCAGTTCTGGGGAATGAAAAGAAGACAGCTTGAACAGATAACATGAGTAATCAGAGGTAGTTAACATCAAATCTGCATTATTGTGAGCAAACTTGGAAGGAAGTGTCCATTGACATGTGTTACATAATCGCTTATTTCTTCAAAACTACTGAACCGAATCGAGTGATGATTACATTAAAATGTTAAAAAGTAATTGTGGTTTAAGATTCCTTTTAAATTTCTCAAATGTGATACTTATTTTTGAAGTTATGGTCGCCTATAGTTAAGGTGTAATTCTTTCTGAGACACCCTGTATGATCAGCAAAACTTTGGTGTGCATTTCTTAAACAATAACCAGTGAGTTCACTTTCATTACCGAATCACTCAAAATTACAAAGAATGCTAAACCAAACCAAACCACCAAACAAACAATCAAACGTCACATTTTTGTTTTTTTTTGTGGGGGAAATTTCCAAGGAAACCTATGATTCTGTACAGAACAAACAATTATTAAAACACGCAAAGAAACAAAGAAAAAGAAACCTCTGAATATAGGCCTACATGGATAGTGAAGCAGGCGGAATTGGAAATAAATATGCAATCATGCCAGTAGCAGACCCAACAGACCCATAACGGACCAGAATAGCAAAAACTCAAGCCAACATATCTCTTGTTGGAAGAGCCGTTGTGCTAGATTCAACGATGAGCGCTTGGTAAAAACACGGTGACAGGAATTTTGAAGTCTTCCTTCAACAAACTAAAACAGCAAGATCCATTTCTTTTCCTTTTAATATGGAAATAAGTTGTTCTCTGTAGTTCGGTGTATTCATGTTGCGTCATGCATTTCAAATGCTTAGAGGCAGAAATCGGACCAAGTTGAATTTGCGCTCTCATATTTGATGAAGCATATCTTTAGTTGTACACATCGGACTGGAAAGAAATAAATGTCAAATAAAAGCTAAAGTTATTGGCTTCAAAGGAGTACCAAACAAAGACCAATGCGTACTTTTCTTTTACCCAAAATGCTCTTGTCCCGAGTGTTAACATTTTTTTTGGACAGCCTGTATATCAATTTTGATATCAGATGAAAGGTCGTATTTTTCTCATTGTCTTCCTTAAATTTCAGCTTTCAAAACCATTCCGTTCTCAAGATACTGACAAAAAAATGCCATTTTAATGTTTAACCCAGGGAGGGGCGGGCGAGAAATCCTTTTTCAGACTTTTTTTTTGTATAATAACGAACGAGGACGAGGTCGTATGTAGGTCATGGGAACACCCATGACCGACCCACATCAAAGCACCCAGATTGGTTTGTGGTTTGCACTCCGTATTGCTGTAATTTCTTTTAACATTTTTGGTGAATTGCTATAAGGCTTGGCCGCCACCGCCTGGTTTAACCATCAATATTAGCACAGTAGTGAATAGGGTGTTGCACTATGCATTATCGTGTCTAGCATCAAAACTGCAAGTTTGTTTCCCATGGCACCTGGTGACTTGTGTATACAAGTGACTGGCTTTCATAGAATAACATGATACACAAAAATGAGAACAAGCACCGTAAATAGACATTGAGGATATTTTACTACAGGAACGTCAGTCTGAAGAGCTTGGCGGGCCATCCAGCATATGCTGTATTGTATGGTGGGCCACCATAGTTGCCCAAAGGCTAGGCCCACTGACGGAAAAATGTGGCTTGGTCCGTCAGGGGAAGGGATCCCGGTCAATATCTTTGCCTCCATAAAGCCTAACACAGACAGTAGTATTGCTGAGTGACTTGGTGTATACGGCCACCCGTGACGGGGACAAAAACCCGGATTTAAAACTTTGGGTTACAACTAACTAAACGAAGTGCCCCCCATTTTTCTTCGAACCTCTAGGTTTTTTACATATTTGGATGCTTACCAATGTATTAGATCACACCTGAAGTGAATAAGCCAATATGCCGTCTTATGTAACAGATGATGATTTAGTAGTTTCTGTTGCAGACATACAGTCAAAGCATGGTTTGCTGTGGGGAACGATTACGATTAGCAGGCAAGTCAAAACAAGGTTTGCGGTTTTCTTTTGCACTGTTATGTTCAATAAAACCTTCCAAACGTTCTCGGTAGGTGGTCTAACAACCGATTCAGTGAAATTGGAGAGAAATTCATATCCTACAAAAAATTCTCCTCCTGTCCATTAAGCTTGTTGCCAGCCGCAAACCCCTCAGATTTTGTAGTTTATCTGTTCTTCTATATATTGCCCCACTTTCTATTGGCTGAAGATGACTAGAATATCCCTTTGTCGTCAAAGAAATTTCTAAGAAGTTTTAGCATATGACGTAGGTCAAGATAAAGAATGGGGCATTAATACTGAGGATGGATGGAATGTGGGAATGAAGGGATCATCACTACAACATTTATGTTAGCCAGGGGTGTCTGTTCTTCCATTATTGTCCCTGAGGTGTGGTGGGGGAATAGGTTTTGTCTTTTTGTCATTGGGCAAGAATTTGATGCCAAGGCAACGAAAATAAAAATACCATGTTTATCAGGCCCGGACCGACACTGATTTGTCAGTTTTGCAGATTTTTTTTTAGTTTTCCAAAAATAATGTAAAATCAGCCTGTTTTTAGGCCCAAATTTATCAATTTTGGCTAATTTTTTAAGGGAAAAATTTGTAAAATGTTTCAATTTTTTCTCTTGATTTTTCAGATTTGGGGGGCTATAATTAGGCCAATTTTGACCCTCAGAAGAGAAAAAAATATAAAAAAAGTAAAAATTGTCAGACCGCCGAACGACTCTTAAGTAAAACAGGGTTTCTTTTTTCGTCTAGCCCTAAGGCTGATGGAACGAATGTAAATTTTTGGGAAAATTTGGATTAATTAAATGTGGCAAGGAGGGGGAAACCATTTGATTTTCTGGAAACAATAGACAACCATGATGTAGCACCCAACTACTTCTATCCAGGGAAGAAGTGGCACGAGGGACCCTCACACGTCAGTGATAACAGCAGTTTATCACGTTTGC